>JAXIVJ010000859.1:0-172446 GCA_036785665.1 Chirona hameri
ATCACGAAGAGTATACACGACTCCACTAAGGGGGGGGGGTGTTTAACCGGGCAGTCACTGGGGTATATTCTGTAACAAGACTCACTGTGGGGGGGGAGTGATTAACCCGGCAGTCACTCTGGGGTATATTCTGTAACACGACTCACTGGGCGGGGGGGGGGGGTGTTTAACCGGCAGTCACTGGTGGTATATTCTGTAACACGACTCACTGGGGCGGTGGGGAGTTTAACCGGCAGACACTGGGGTATTTTCTGTAACACGACTCACTGGGGGGGCGGGGGTGTTTAACCCGGCAAGTCATGGGGTATATCTGTAACACGGGACTCACTGGGGGGGGGGGGTGTTTAACCCGGCAGTTCACTGGGGTATATTCTGTAACACGGATCATGGCGGGGGGAGGGGGGTTTAACCCGGCAGTCATGGGGTAATTATTCTGTAACACGACTCACGGGGGGGGGGTGTTTAACCCGGCAGTCACTGCGTATATTCTGTAACACGACTCACTGGGGGGGGGTTGATTACCCGGCAGTCATGGGGTATATTTCTGTAACACGTCTCACTGGGGGGGGGGTGATTAACCCAGGCTGTCACTGGGGTATATTCTGTAACACGACTCACTGGGGGGGGAGGGGGGGTGATTAACCGGCAGTCACTGGGGTATATTCTGTAACACGACTCACTGTGGTGGGGGGGGGGGGTGATTAACCCGGCAAGTCATGGGGGTACTCACTCTGTATACACGACTCACTAGGGGGGGGGGGGTGTTTAACCCGGCAGTCTCTGGGGTATATTCTGTAACACGACTCTGGGGGGGGGGGGGGGGTGATTAACCCGGGCAGTCACTGGGGTATATTCTGTAACACGACTCACTGGGGGGGGGGGGTGTTATTAACCCGGCATTTCACTGGGGTATATTCTGTAACACGACTCACTGGGGGGGAGGGGTGTTTAACCCGGCAGTCACTGGGGTATATTCTGTAACACGACTCACTGGGGGGGGGGGTTTGTTTTAACCCGGCCAGTCTCATGGGGTATATTCTGTAACACGACGCACTGGGGGGGGGGGGTTCCGGCCGCACTGGTTGATTAACCCGGGCCAGTCACTGGGGTATAGTTCTGTAACACGACTCACTGGGGGGGGGGGTGTTTAACCCGGGCAGTCACTGGGGTATATTCTGTATCACGGACTCACTGGGGGGGGGGGTGGGTGATAACCCGGCAGTCACTGGGGTTATCATGTAACACGACTCACTGGGGGGGGGGGGTGGTGGATTAACACCGGCAGTCACTGGGGTATATCTGTAACAGCGACTCACTGGGGGGGGGGGGTGATTAAACCGGCAGTCACTGGGGTATATTTCTGTAAACACGACTCACTGGGGGGGGGGGGGGTGATTAACCCGGCAGTCACTGGGTATATTCTGTAACACGACTCACTGGGGGGGGGGATTAACCCGGCAGTCACTGGGGGATATTCTGTAACACGACTCACTGGGGGGGGGGGTGGTGATTAACCCGGCAGTCACTGTGGTATATTCTGTAAACACGACTCACTGGGGGGGGGGGGTGATTAACCCGGCAGTCACTGGGTATATTCTGTAACACGACCTCAACTGGGGGGGGGGGTGATTTAACCCGGCAGTCACTGGGTATATTCTGTAACACGATCACGGGGGGGGGGGTGTTCTGGGGTTGATATAACCGGCAGTCACAGGGTATATTCCTGTAACACGACTCCACTGTGGGGGGGGTGATAACCCGGCAGTCACTGGGGTATACTCTGTACACGACTCACTGGGGGGGGGGGGGGTGATTATACCCCGGCAGTCACTGGGGTATATTCTGTAACACGACTCACTGGGGGGGGGGGGGGGATTAACCGGCAGTCACTGGGGTTTATCCTGTAACACGACTCACTGGGGGGGGGGGGGTGATTAACCCGGCAGTCACTGGGGTATATCTGTAACACGACTCACTGTGGGGGGGTGGGGGTGATTACCCCGGCAGTCACTGGGTATATTCGGTAACACGACTCACTGGGTGGGGGGGGGGTGTGTTTAACCCGGCAGTCACTGGTGGTATTTCTGTAACACGACTCATCGGGGGGGGGGGGGGGTGATTAACCCCACTGGTTCTGATTACCCCACTGGGGTATATTCTGTACACGACTCACTGTGGGGGGTGATTAACCCGGCAGTCACTGGGGTATATCTGTAACACGACTCACTGGGGGGGGGGGTGTTTAACCCGGCAGTCACTGTGGTATATTCGGTAACACGACTCACTAGGGGGGGGGGGTGTTTACCCGGCAGTCACTGTGGTATATTCGTGTAACACGGACCTCTGGGGGGGGGGGTGATTAACCCGGGCAGTCACTGGGGTATATTCTGTAACACGACTCACTGTGGGGGGGATCGGGGGGGGGTGTTTAACCCGGCAGTCCACTGGGGTATAATCTGTAACACGACTCACTGGGGGGGGGGGGGTGATTAACCCGGCAGTCACTGGGGTATATTCTTGTAACACGGACTCACTGGGGGGGGGGGGGTGATTAACCCGGCAGTCACTGGGTATATTCTGTAACACGACTCACTTGGGGGGGGGGGTGATTACCGGCAGTCACTGGGTATATTCTGTAACACGACTCACTGGGGGGGGGGGTGTTTACCGGCAGTCCTGGGGTATATCTGTAACACGACTCCTGGGGGGGGGGGGTGGATTAACCCGGCAGTCACTGGGGAATATTCTGTAACACGGACTCACTGGGGGGGGGGTGGGGGTGATTAACCCGGCAGTCACTGGGGTATATTCTGTAACACGACTCACAGTGGGGGGGGGGTGATTAACCGGCAGTCACTGGGGTATATCTGATACACGACTCACTGGGGGGGGGGGGGTGTTACCCGGCAGTCACTGGGGATATTCTGTACACGACCTCACTGGGGGGTGATTAACCCGGCAGTCACTAGGGTATATTCTGTAACACGCTCACTGGGGGGGTGGGGATGATTAACCCGCAGTCACTGGGGTATATTCTGTAACACGGACTCACTGTGGGGGGGGGGGGGTGTTTAACCGGCAGTCACTGGGGTATATCTGTTAACACGACTCTTGTGGGGGGGGGTGTGATTACCCGGCAGTCACTGGGGTATATTCTGTAACACGACTCACTGGGGGGGGGTGATTAACCCGGCAGTCACTGGGGTATATCTGTACACGACTCACTGGGGGGGGGGGGGGTGATTAACCGGCAGTCACAGGGTATATTCTTGTAACACGACTCTCTGGGGGGGGGGGGGGGGGGGTGATTAACCGGCTGTCACTGGGGTATATTCTGTAACACGACTCACTGTGGTGGGGGGGGGGGAGTTTTAACCCGGCAGTCACTGGGGATATTCTGTAACACGACTCACAGGGGGGGATTAACCCGGCAGTCACTGGGGTATATTCTGTAACACGAGTTTTTTCACCTGTGGGGGGGGGGGGGTGATTACCCGGCAAGTCACTGGTGTATATCTGTAACACGACTCACTGGGGGGGAGGGTTAACCCGGCAAGTCACTGGGGGTATTATTCTGTAACAGGACTCACTGTGGGGGGGTGGGGGGTGATTAACCCCGGCAGTCACTGGGATATTCTGAACTCGACTCACTGGGGGGGGGGGGTGATTAACCCGGCAGTCACTGGGGTATATCGTAAACACGACTCACTGGGGGGGGGGTGATTAACCCGCAGTCACTGGGTATAGTCTGTAACACGACTCACTGTGGTGGGGGGGTGTGATAACCCCGCAGTCACTGGGTATAATCTGTAACACGACTCACTGGGGGGGGGGTGATTAACCCGGCAGTCAACTGGGGGTATATTCTGTAACACGACTCACTGGGAGGGGGGGGGGTGATTAACCCGGGCAGTCACTGGGGTATATTCTTAACACGACTCACTGTGGGGGGGGGGGGTGATTTACCCCGGCAGTCACTGGGGTTTATTCTGTAACACGACTCACTGTGGGGGGGGGGGTGATTAACCCGGCAGTCACTGGGGTGGTATTCTGTAACCACGACTCACTGGGGGGGTGATTAACCCGCAGTCACTGGGGTATTATTTTCTGTAACACGGACTCACTGTGGGGGGGGGTGTAACCCCGGCAGTCACTGGGGTATATTCTGTACAACGACTCACTGGGGGGGGGGGGGGGGGGTGATTACCCGGCAGTCACTGGGGTATATTCTGTACACGACTCACTTTGGGGGGGGGGTGATTAACCCGGCTGACACTGGGGTATATTCTGTAACACGACTCACTGGGGGGGGGGGGATTTACCCGCAGTCACTGGGGTATATTCTGTAACACGACTCACTGGGGGGGGGGGGGGTGTGTTTACCCGGCAGTCACTGGGGGTAGATTCTGTAACACGACTCACTGGGGGGGTGGGTGATACCGGCAGTCACTTGGGGTATATCTGTAACACGACTCACTGTGGGGGGGGGGGGTGATTAACCCGGCAGTCACTGGGGTATATTCTGTAACACGCACTCACTGGGGGGGGGGGGGTGATAACCCGGCCAGCTACTGGGTATAATTCTGTACACGACCTCACTAGGGGGGGGGGAGATTAAACCGGCAGTCACTGGGGTATTTCTGTAACACGGATCCCTGGGGGGGGGGGGTGATTAACCCGGCAGTCACTGGGGTATATTCTTTAACACGACTCCCGGGGGGGGGGGGGAGATTAACCCGGCAGTCACTGGGGTATATTCTGTAACACGACTCACTGGGGGGGGGGGTAACCCGGCAGTCACTGGGGTATATTCTGTAACACGACTCACTGGGGGGGGGGGGTGATTAACCCCGGCTAGTCACTGGGGTATATCTGTAACACGACTCACTGGGGGGGGGGGTGTGATTAACCCGCAGTCACTGGGGTATATTCTGTAACACGACTCACTGGGGGGGGGTGATTACCGCTGTCATGGGGTATATCTGTAACACGCTCACTGGGGGGGGGGGGGTGATTAACCCGGCAGTCACTGGGGTATATTCTGTAACACGAACTCCCCTGGGGGGGGGGTGATTAACCCGGCAGTCACTGGGATATATTCTGTAACACGACTCCTGGGGGGGGGGGGTGTTTTAACCCGGCAGTCACTGGGGTATATTCTGTAACACGACTCACTGGGGGGGTGATTACCCGGCAGTCACTGGGGTATATTCTGTAACACGACTCACTGGGGGGGGGTGATTAACCCGGCAGTCACTGGGTATTATCTGTAACACGACTCACTGGGGGGGGGGGTGATTAACCCGGCTGTCCTGGTGATAATCTGTAACCACGACTCACTAGGGGGGGGGGGGGATTAACCCGGCAGTCACTGGGGTATATCTGTAACACGACTCACTGGGGGGGGGGGGGTGATTAACCCGGCAGTCATGGGGTATATCCTGTAAACGACTCACTGGGGGGGGGGGGGGGGTGATTAAACCGGCAGTCACTAGGGGTATATTCTGTAACACTGACTCATGTGGGGGGGGGGGGGTGTGATTAACCCGGCAGTCACTGGGGTATATTCTGTAACAGAACTCACTGGGGGGGGGTGATGAACCCGGCAGTCACTGGGGTATATTCTGTAACACGACTCACTGGGGGGGGGGGGTGATTACCGGCAGTCACTGGGGTATATTCTTGTAACACGACTCACTGGGGGGGGGGGGGGTTGTGATTAACCCGGCAGTCACTGGGGTATATCTGTAACACGACTCACTGGGGGGGGGGGGGGTGTGATTAACCCCGCCAGTCACTGGGGTATATTCTGTAACACGACTTACTGGGCGGGGTGATTAACCCGGCAGTCCTTGGGGTAATATCTGTAACACTACTCACTGGGGGGGGGGGGGGTGTTTAACCTCGGCATGTCACCGGTAGGTTTATCCTGTAACACGAATCACTGTGGGGGGGGGGGGTGATTTACCCGGCAGTCACTGGGGTATATTCTGGTAACACGACTCACTGGGTGGGGGATTTAAACGGCAGTCACTGGGTATATTCCGGTAACACGACTCTCCTGGGGGGGGGGGGGGTGATAACCCGGCAGTCACTGGGTATATCTGTACACGACTCACTGTGGGGGGGGGGGTGATTAACCCGGCCAGTCACTGGGGTATATTCTGTAACACGACTCATGGGGGGGGGGGTGATTAACCCGCAGTCACTGGGGGTATATTCTGTAACACGACTCACTGGGGGGGGGGGGTGATTACCCGGCAGTCACTGGGGTATATTCTTGTAACACGGACTCATCTGTGGGGGGTGGGGGGGTGAGTTAACCCTGCAGTGCACTGGGGTATATTCTGAACACGGACACACTGGGGGGGGGGGGGTGAGTAACCCGCAGTCACTGGGGTATATTCTGTAACACGGACTCACTGAGAGGGGGGGGGGGGTGATTAACTCCGGCAGTCACTGGGGTATATTCAGTTACACGACTCACTCGGGGGGGGGGGGTGAGTTACCCGGCAGTCACTGGGGTATATCTGTAACACGACTCACTGGGGGGGGGTGTGATTAACCCGGCAGTCATCTGGGTATATTCTGTAAAACGACTCACTGTGGAGGGGGGGGGGTGATTAACCCGGCAGTCACTGGGGTATATTCTGTAACACGACTCACTGGGGGGGGGGGGGGTGATTAACCCGCAGTCACTGGGGTATATTCTGTACACGACTCACTGTGAGGGGGTGATTATACCCGGCAGTCCTGGGGATATTCTGTAACACGACTCACTGGGGGGGTGGTGGTGATAACCCGGCAGTCAATGGGGTATATTCTGTAACACGACTCACTGGGGGGGGGGGGTGATTACCCGGCAGTCACTGGGGTAATATTCTGTACACGACTCACTGGGGGGGGGGGGTGTTAACCCCGGCAGTCACTGGGGTATATTCTGTAACACGACTCACTGGGGGGGGGGGGGGGGTGATTAACCCCGGCAGTCACTGGGGTATATTCTGTAACACGACTCACTGGGGGGTGGGGGGGGGTGAATAACCCGGCAGTCACTGGGGGTATATTCTGTAACACGGACTCACTGGGGGGGGGGGATTAACCCGCAGTCACTGGGGGTATATTCTGTACACGACTCACTGGGGGGGGGGGGTTACCCGGCAGTCACTGGGGTATATTCTGTAACACGACCTCACTGTGGGGGGGGGGGGGTGTTTAACCCGGCAGTCACTGGGGTATATTCTGTAACACGACTCACTGGAGGGGGGGGGGTGGGGGGGTGATTAACCCGGCCAGTCACTGGGGTATATTCTGTAACACGACTCACTGGGGGTAGCCCCCCCCCCCCCCGGTATCTTCAGAACCAATTGATCGCAGCGGACGCGCAAGGCGGCATTCGAAAGCGCTCATGAGATAAGTCTAACACAAACTTTAAAAAAATCAATTAAGGTCACATGTTAGGTCACGGTCAAGTCAAAGTCAAAATCGAGGTATTTGAGTTTATGGACAATACTTGCCCATCCGTGGCCTTCGATGCCCTATAATCACCCAAAGTGCTGTCAAAGGTATGATACATATCCCACATGAGCTAAAGTGAGATTGTTGGAAAAGATCGATGTCAAGGTCAGGTCACAAAAGGTCACTACACACAAAAATATCTACGAAAGTCATACAGCACATGTTTTATGGATGCTTTTACGCGTATAATTCGATAGTGGTAGTCATTTTTAACCACCTGACTTAATTTACGTGAAGTTAGTGTCAAGTTCAGGTCAAGTTCAGGTCACTGAAGGTCAAAAATTTGAAATTGATAAATCGAAATGAAAAAAGCATGTTTCTATATCAGTTTATCTATAAAAAAACAGTGCAGTTATCAACAAACAACAAACAGTTATCAACAAAAAAACATTTATTTGTCTGTATCCGGTTAATAAAAGCCAAAAACGCAATTTCAAAATATGATGTCATGATTTACCCATACATTATATGCCATGACAGTAAAAAAAAATTATATAATTTTGAAAATTTGTGGTATGGTAGTTGGCCCATATGTCGTATCTGACATATATTCCGTTTTTTCAATATCCTTGAAAAATTTGATTTTGTGAGCACTTTTTCAAAACAAACAAAATCTTCATTTTTGGGGTCAAAAACCAAACCGTTTGCAATTTCTAGATAGCTGGTTGTAGCCCTTGCAATTTTCTACCTTTTAGAGTTTTCGATTGCATTTTGCTTTAAATGCGGCATTTGTACGGCCTGCAAATTTTAGCCGATATTTGGTGTCAAAATCGGTGTTTAGTGACATCACTAAATTCACTTTATCTCAAAGAAAATTCTGAAGAACTTTTTTAATTTTTCTCAAAAGGTGTAAAAATGATGCCCGGATAGGTACTGAAAGTTTCGCGTTGATATCTGCATTAGTTGTTGAGATATTCCTAATATTCCTTAAGGGGGGGCTAAAAAAAGCCCCCCCCAGTGACTCGCGGGTTAAAGGCACTGTTGCATATGACACAGCTCCTCTCCTTTAGAAGAGCATATTTTCCCGAAGCATGGACGGTTTCTGCTTACGAAATGATCATGTCAGAATGGCCAATGCAGAGGATTTTAAGACTTTTAACTCGCTCTGATGACCAAGGAAGTTATACTGTGCTCTTTTGTGGTGAGTTACTTTCCTTTGTTGGTTTATCTGAGATCCAAATAATATACATATTAGCAGACATGTTCATAGGTCCCAGACTTGGATCCGAGAAGATGCCTCGACAAATTTTTCATCATGGATATAGGATACCAGTGGACCCCATGACAAAATAAACCCAAGGATCTTGGATCCAAGTTGATCCCGAGGTAAAATAAAGCAACAGATTTTATGATCCATGTAACTTGTGCAGTTCCGAGTGTTTGTTGCTCAGAGCATATACACAGGTGTTAACCCGCGCGGCGCTGGGGTCTCCATCCGAACGCCCGGTGCCGGGGTAAATTTTACCCCCCCCCCCCTCGTATCTTCCGAACCAATAACCGCAGCGAGACGCGCAAGGCGGCGATCGAAATCTCTCAGTGAGAAGAATCTAACGCGTACCCGAATTCTAAAATTAAGGTCACATGTCAGGTCACGGTCAGGTCAAGTGTCAAAATTTAAGTATTTGGGTTTTTGGGCTATACTTTCCATCCAAAGCCTTATATTGCAAACTATTATCTCACAAAGTGCTCCCAACTGTATAATGCATCTCCTGCATAAGTCACAGTGAAATTGTAAGCAAAGGTCAAGGTCAAGATCAGGTCACAAAAGGTCACAGGTCTACGAAGCCATGCGACACGTGTTGTATGGTTTATTTTACACGTATAATTCGATAGTGAAGCAGCCATTTTTTACAGCCTGACCCCATATAATGGTCCTCAGGTCAAGGTCAGGTCATAATAAGGACAATATTTTAAATTAATTAATCTAAATAAACATTGCATGTTTCCTAGACTAGTTTTGTCTTAGAAATACAGTGGTGGCATGTATTTGTCTGTAGTCTGGTCAGTAAAAGACAAAAAACGCAAATTAAAAAAAATGACGGCATGAGTTTACTTATACTTCGAGAGCTATAAGTCAGACAAAAATAAAAGATATTGCTTTGAAATTTGGTTTCAGCATCGTGCATATTCGGTTCTCTATTATTTTCTTCCGGTTTCCTTGAAAATCTTCTTTTTTTAAAAACTTTTGTGGAAATTCTTCCAAAAAATCAGTTTTTTGCATTTTTTGGGGTCAAAAACCCAAAATGTTGAAAATCCGAGACAGCCATTTTAAAGACAATTTTATTTTCTGTCTTTTGAATCCTTTTATTTGTGAGTTGCAATAACATGCTATGCTCTACTATTTTAAACAAACATTTAACGTTTTTTCACCCAAAAATGACATGACATGACGTCACTAAAACGTCATTATCTCCCCCCAAAAATTTCACTAATTTCAACAAAATTTTGGCAGAAGGACGTAGAATTGATGCACCATAAGGTACCATAAGTTTAACTGTGATATCTTTCATAGTTTTCAAGTATTGAGAAAATCCGGGAAGAGGGTAAAATTACCCCCCAGCGCCGCGGCGGTTTAACAGGGTGACACTTATGGTTTTCTGCTGAGATCGTGACCTCAGGTAACCTTTTCAGAAGTCAACTAAGGTCAATAACCTTATGACCTTAGATCCCCTAGAAATCCCCTAGAAACTGCCAGCAGGCTGGCAGTTTCTAGGGGATTTTGTGACGCTGATTTCCAATATGGCACCCATTTTGCACAATGATTTGCTCATTCACGATTCTTGCTCGATTAGAGCTCAATCTCTAGGCATTAGCGACTTGGATGACATCCGGGTCATTGAAATGACCTCAGATGCCACTTCATGACCTAGGACATTGCAATCGGGATTCATCGGCTTTCTCTCATCACAAGTAACACGCTCGTTTTTCAATCGAAGCTCTAACTCAATTAGGGGCGAAACTCCAGGGGGTCGTACCCTCCCCCTGCAGGTCACGTAGGTATCGGACGTTGCACTGGTGAGGGTTAAAATGAGGCACTACGGAATATGTTTCTACAATTAGGCTCGTTTCCTATTCTCATTGTGTTAATGTCACCCAGTCGAACGTGAGGTATTTATCGAGATGATCCACACAGGGTTCACATATTTTCACTCTCTTCATCTGATGATCCACACAGGGTTCACATATTTCCACTCTCTTCATCTGATGATCCACACAGGGTTCACATATTTCCACACTCTCTTCATCTTATGATCCATACAGGGTTCACATATTTCCACTCTCTTCATCTTATGATCCAGACAGGGTTCACATATTTCCACTCTCTTCATCTGATGATCTGTATATATATATATATATATATATATATATATATATATATATATATATATATATATATATATATATATATATAAATATATAAATATATATATATATATATATATATATATATATATATATATATATATATATATATATATATATATATATATATATATATATATATATATATATATATATATATATATATATATATATATATATATATATATATATATATATATATATATATCTATATCTATATCTATCTATATCTATCTATATCTATATCTATATCTATATCTATATCTATATCTATATCTATATCTGTATCTGTATCTGTATCTATATCTGTATCTGTATCTGTATCTGTATCTGTATCTGTATCTGTATCTGTATCTGTATCTGTATCTGTGTCTGTGTCTGTGTCTGTGTCTGTGTCTGTGTCTGTGTGTGTGTGTGTGTGTGTGTGTGTGTGTGTGTGTGTGTGTGTGTGTGTGTGTGTGTGTGTGTGTGTGTGTGTGTGTGTGTGTGTGTGTGTGTGTGTGTGTGTGTGTGTGTGTGTGTGTGTGTGTGTGTGTGTGTGTGTGTGTGTGTGTGTGTGTGTGTGTGTGTGTGTGTGTGTGTGTGTGTGTGTGTGTGTGTGTGTGTGTGTGTGTGTGTGTGTGTGTGTGTGTGTGTGTGTGTGTGTGTGTGTGTGTGTGTGTGTGTGTGTGTGTGTGTGTGTGTGTGTGTGTGTGTGTGTGTGTGTGTGTGTGTGTGTGTGTGTGTGTGTGTGTGTGTGTGTGTGTGTGTGTGTGTGTGTGTGTGTGTGTGTGTGTGTGTGTGTGTGTGTGTGTGTGTGTGTGTGTGTGTGTGTGTGTGTGTGTGTGTGTGTGTGTGTGTGTGTGTGTGTGTGTGTGTGTGTGTGTGTGTGTGTGTGTGTGTGTGTGTGTGTGTGTGTGTGTGTGTGTGTGTGTGTGTGTGTGTGTGTGTGTGTGTGTGTGTGTGTGTGTGTGTGTGTGTGTGTGTGTGTGTGTGTGTGTGTGTGTGTGTGTGTGTGTGTGTGTGTGTGTGTGTGTGTGCCCACCCCGTAGTCCGGCCTATACCCATATGCCGCCGCGGGTGGAGAGGGGAACCACCCCCTCCCAAGAGGGGAACCGAATGACCTGCGCCAGCAGCCAGACTCGAACCCGGAACCCTTGGATTCCGAGTCCAACGCTCTACCAACCGAGCCACCCGGCCCCCTTTCTTATACTTCTACTGGTTAACTTGCAACACACCACACACCTCTCTGCCTTCAGCTACATTTAACAAACACGTTACACCCGACAGCGTGCAAACCAGGCACTCATCTTGCTGATATTCAATCAATGTTCCTAGAATTTAAAGACATGTACCCCGATTACACTTTCATTTATACAGACGGATCGTGTGCCGATGGTCGCACGGGTGCCGCCTTCACAGTAAATAACTTCGTATTTAAATATCGTCTTTCTAACCATCATTCAGTTTACTCCGCTGAACTAGTTGCCATTCTATCTGCAATCCGCCACATTCAACACCGCGCCATCAGCCAGGCTGTCATTTGTACCGATTCTCGTGCTTATCTGTTTGCACTATCTTCCATCCACAATAATTCTGCACATCCCTTAACCCGTGAGTTACTGGGGTATATTTCATAACGCGACTTACTGGGGGGGGGGGGGGGCTATTTCCCCCCCCCCCCCCTCGGATCTCCGGAACTACTGGACCAAATGTAAAAATTCAAACGGCATTCGATATCCCTGGAAAATTTATCGAGGGAAACATAATATTGTTTACCTCGGGGTCACCGATGACGTCACAGGTCAGGTCAAGTACAACATGTTTGACCGTGTCAAAAGGTCTCGATGGATTGAATTGTCGCGCAAAATTGCGATATTAAACGCATAAGCTGTCGATAAATCGGTATGATTCGTGTGTCTGACACTTCTAAGTACCTTTCTAAGCTGTTTATGACCTTGGGTCAGGTCAAGGTCATCGAGGTCACGAGGTCAAACTTCAGATTACGGTCATTAGGCGTTGTAACACATGTGTATGTTTTTTTTTGTCTAGAACGCGAAAAATGACCTTAGAACATTGTTCTATATAAATAGAAGTGAAAAGCAAAAATGGAAATGCGTTTTTTATGCATAGTAATGCTGTGAGAAGTGGTCGATTTTTGTAATTTAAAGGTCATAACTCAGTCATTTTTGAAGATATCGACTTTAAATTTGGTACACATATTCACCGCATACGTCTCAATCACATATATTCCGGTTTTTGGATAATTCTTAAATTCTTAAATTAATTGTATTTGGATTTCTCAAAATTTTGAATAAAACAAAATCCGAGATAGCAGTTTGATAGCCCGGTCTATTGTCAGTAATTTGATTTAAGACAATTGAGTTTATCTCAAACATCGTACCTTTGACAGCATTTTCCGTAAACCATTATTTTGCAACAAAAACCGAAAAACATGACGTCACTTTGACGTCATTCCCGGTTGACCTATGATAGCCTCATATTTTTCCTTTTGCCAACATGTGTAGAATTGATGTGAGAGAAGGTTGGTGACGATACCGGTGTTCGTTTAGGAGTTGTTGCAAAATAACGGGAGGGGGGGGGAAATAGTCCCCCCAGTAAGTTGCGGGTTAATAGATCAGATTCGCTGTCTGATGTCTTCTTTGCCTAATTCAACCAATCAAATTCCTGTGGATACCGGGTCACTCCGGTATCCCAGGCAATGGGCAAGCTGACTCCGCCGCCAAGGCCAGTCTTCAAGAACCTCCCCGAAATAATTTGCTATGTTCCATTTCTGATTACCTTAATTTAATATAATCTAGCTTCTTAGCATTTCTCCAGCGCGACTGGGACCGCATTGCCCATTTTCCTTTATACCCTATTAAACCTGTTCTCGCGCATTGGCCGTCATCAAATCAACATACTCGTTTAAAAGAAATTCTTATTGCTCGGCTTAGGCTAGGCCACACCAAAATCACACACTCATACATCACAGCTCAAGAACCGCCACCCATATGTCACAACTCACAGATGTCACACACGCTACACAGTCAAACACCTCCTCCTCACATGCCCATTATATCACACAGCACGACAACCTATATTACGCTACACACCTGCTAATCGGCTGCCCCTAACACTTCCTATCCTACTTGGTGACTCCCATCCTGATTTACTCACACTTCTTTATTATTTTCTCCATACAACAAGATTATAACTATTTATATAACGTAATAATATGGGGTTTTACTGTGCAATTTGGCAAAAACGCACAGGTTTTCCCCTTGGCTAGGCTCCGTTTAAAAAAAAAAAAAATAGGACTTTTCACGGCGGAATACACTACACATTTCTACTTATTCTACTTTACACTATCTTATTTTATATCATTTTTCTATTATACTATTATTATATGTTATCCCCAGGCCCAGGGAGCTTCTGGCCGTCAGGCATCACCTAACACTTGATATCACACACCCACACCCTCATTGCTTGGCCCTTGGTCAGTGCAAGGGCCGGGTAGTGCGATTAGGCTCGCACTCACGGCATCGCACTGACCCACAATACTTATCACTATCACTGCACACATTGCTGAGTGTGCTCCATTCCTGAGATAGAGGATAGATACATACAACATAACTCGCTGCACACGTTTCCCGGGAGTGTATATTCAAAACCGGACATTTAGACGGCAGAGAATTGCACCCCCGCGGGACCGGCCGCGGTAGAAGTTATGTTGAGCACACTCAGAACACCCACACTACCACCAACTAGATCCGATCTGGGCACACCAGATCTGATCTGGAGTGTGCTCCATTCCTAAGATAGAGGCCAGGCACATCAACATAACTCGCTGCACACGTTTCCCGGGAGTGTATATTCAAAACCGGACATTTAGACGGCAGAGAATTGCACCCCCGCGGGACCGGCCGCGGTAGAAGTTATATTGAGCACACTCAGAACACCTACACAACCACCGACCAGATCGACCTGGGCCTGTCACCCGCCCCGCCTAATTGTTTTTTTTTGTGCTTAATTTGATTGACTGATTGATTAATCAATTGATTAATTGATTAATTAAATAGTTAATTTTGTGTTTATTATTTTATTTTATTTATAACTAGAATCATTTCTAGAACTGTTTAGTGCATGCCTGCTTGTGTGTTTGTTTGTTTGTTTGTTTGTTTGTTTGTGTGATGGATGTCTGTGTTCCTTGTTTCGGCCTCCCTCTCGCTATTTGCACCGGACGACCATGAGCCGGCTTAATGTTTAATGTAAAACCTTTGACTTTGCCTTTGCTACTGCCTTCTTCTTTCTGTGCCGGACAACATTAGCCGGCTTAACGTAACGTTAAAATATTTTACCTGGCTAAATCGACAGTTAACTTTCCCCCGGCCATAGCCTTGCGGCTAGCTGGGTTAAAAAAAAAACACAGCACTGGTCTCGGCGTCTTTTAGCCGCAGATCGGAACACAATGGAAGACACACCCATGCCCCCCCCCCCCCCCCCAGGAGACACCGACTGACGACCAGGGGACCCCCGCGACCCCGCGGTGGAGGCCACCGGGAGTCGCCGGCTGTCGGCCAGGGGGCAAATCGTCGGCGGGACCCCCGCGACCCCCGCGGCGCAGGGCATCAGGAGTCCGCCGTCTCGGTCTCTCCCATCAGGAGCCCGCCGCCTCGGTCCCTCCCATCAGGAGCCCGCCGCCTCGGTCCCTCCCATCAGGAGTCCGCCGCCTCGGTCCCTCCCATCAGGAGCCCACCGCCTCGGTTCCTCCCATCAGGAGTCCGCCGTCTCGGTCCCTCCCATCAGGAGTCCGCCGCCTCGGTCCCTCCCATCAGGAGCCCGCCTCCTTCCCCAAAGAACGAAGCCGAAAGGGGCCGAAACCCCACCATCAAACTCGCCTTCTATGGTCAGATCCTGCCGCAGTCCATCAAATGCGGCTACTCCATCATCAACGTCTCCCCGTGGGTCCCGGCACCCCCGCAGTGCCAGAACTGCTGGGATGTGGATCGGCACGGCTCCCGGACGTGCCAGAAGCGGTACCCACCTGCGGCCGCTGCGCCCGGGAGCACCCCACACGGGACTGCGAGGCGGGGCCGCACTGCTGCAACTGCGGTGGGGCCCACCCCGCCTGGGACACGGCCTGCCCCCTCAAACAGGAGGCCAGAAGGGGGCATCAGGCCTGTCAGCGAGAGGCTCGTGCTGCGCACCAGCAGCACAGGTTAGGCCCAGCAGCGCGGCAACGTTGCCATCCCTCCCGCCCCGTGGGAACGAGACCTGGTCCCTCATGGACCCCTGGGTACCGCTCTCCGAGCAGACACCCGCCCCCAGCCTTCGCGCTCAGAGCAGACTAGGTCTGTAGCCTCGCTACCCCAAAGGTAACTCTGGAGTGCCCCTCCGTGGATGCCCACTCCCCCGGCTCCTATGCAGCCGAAACCTCCTCCCCTCCACCTCATCCTCCCACAGCGAGACCTCGGCACCGCCGGACTCGCCTACCCCCTACCCGAGAACCCGGCCGTCCTACGCGATCGTGGTGGCCACACCGCCCGCACCCAAACCACGCCCCCACCCAGCCAGGCTCGCAGCCGTGACCCGACTGCCTCCCCCACGCCCGAACCCCATCTCCACCCCAACGGGCCCACTCTCACAACTCATCCTCCGTCAGACAGGCCAGCCCCTCCCCCATCCGCTCTCGTGGCCGCACCCGCCGCCAAACGAGAGTACCCATAGAAGAAGAAAAAACACTAAATGAACACAAACACAGAGGAATTATCGCTCCAGTCAGGGGCGGATCCAGGATTTTCTAAGACAGGGGGCTTCAGGCCTGAGGGCGGCATATTTCCTCGGTGACGGGGGCGGCATGGTGCCTTCCGAGGGCAGCATAATGTCTTCCGAGGGCGGCGATGTACCTTCCGAGGGCGGCATAATGCGTTGTGAGGGCAGCAAGATGTATTCTGAGGGTACCAGGGTGCCTTCCAAGAGTGCTACGATGCTGTTGGTAGACGCAAGGGCGCCCTGGCGGCCTCCCGAAAACGCTACGGCGCCTTCGGCGCCGGCAAATCCTATACAAAAATGGCGCCGTTTTCTAAGGCAGGGGGCTTCAGCCCCTACGCCCCCCCCCCCCCTGGATCCGCCACTGGCTCCAGTGGAACACGAGATCGCTCATATCTAACTGAGCAGAATTCCGAGAATATGTCGTCAACGAAAAACAAAAACATTAATAGCCGCCGTTCAAGAGACCCATTTTTTCGACTCTGATGCTGATAATTATAAGTTAACCCCATTTGGATATTCCCTTTACTGCAATAACGTAAATGATCCGCCGTGCCGGGGCGGCGCAGCATTGTATATTTCCAATACAATACTTTATCACCAAGTCTTTTTTGACTCTCCTCTAAATCATGTTGCTGCTAACGTAAAAATTGCACAGTAAGATGTCACTATTCTTTCCATCTATCTTACTCCTTCTCTTCCTGTCTCTGCTGGACAACTGGATCATTTGTTTGGTCAAATCCCCTCTCCCTGTCTCCTCCTAGGTGATGTTAATGCTCATCACACCGTCTGGGGCTGCCACACAAACACCCGCGGGCACATCTTGCACACACTCCTCGACCAATATAACCTTGTCTTCCCCAACGACACTACACGTGCGGCCGCCCCCCCCCCCCCCCCCCCCCGCCCCCCTGGAGGCCAGGAGGACCCTTTTCGTCGCGCGCAGCACGCCGAAAAGGGCCGACGAGAACGCGCGAACCGCGGTATCATGGGCTTTTTACCACGCGAAGCGTGGTCTTTAGAGAGTTTATAACTTCAGAGGCCCTTTAGAACACTTCAGAGGCTTTTTAGGGCCACCAGGGCATCTCTGAAAGACCAGAGGGCTCCTTGGACGTTCAAAAGAGCCCTGTGCAGTGTACATGTCAGAGGGTCCCCTGACCAGACCGAAAGGGCCCCTAGGTGGGTCAGAAGGGCCCCCTGAACATGCCCAATGGGCCCCTAGCCAGCACAGAGGGGCCCCTGGGCAGGTCGATAGGCCCCTGAGCATGTCGGCAGGGCGATAAAGTGGCCAGCGCAGTCCCTTGTCAGGTCATAAGGGCCATGATTAGGTTGGAGGGCCCCTGGGCAGACCAGAGGGCCCCTGACCAGACCGAAAGGGCCCCTAGGTGGGTCAGAAGGGCCCCTGAACATGCCGAATGGGCCCCTAGTGTCAGCACGGAGGGGCCCCAGGGCAGGACGGAGGGCCCTCGGAGCATGTCGCAAGGCGTCACAGCAGCCAGCTTAGTCCCTTTCCAGGTCGGAAGGGTCCCTTAAAAGGCTGGATCCCCCTGGAGAGACCAGATGGCTCCTGGAAAGTTCAAAGGGCCCCTGTGCAGATCGGAGGGGCCCTTGACCAGACCGAAAGGACCCCTGGGCGGGTAAGAAAGGCCCCTGAACATGCCGAATTGGCCCCTAGCCAGCACGGAGGGGCCCCAGGGCAGGTCGGAGGGCCACTTGAGCAGGGTTGGTAAAGTGTTCTGTCCTTATGGATAAGGTCGGGGACAAAATGCTCCTTCTCATGAAGTATTCGGGGGTCAAAATGTCAGCAAAAATCATTACTATCCCATTTCTGTTAAAATTTACTAAGCGATCATGTCCTTAGAAATACTGATAGTCAAAACAACTTCAGATGTATTATTCACTTAATCATTATATTCATCACGTCAGTATGTATGTAAATTTACTGTTTTTATTAGCAGTTGCGTTTCAGCTCTTGATAACCAATAATAATACATTACATTAACACAAAAATCCGACGAAAAACAAATTCAGACGATAGATTCAACACGTCGGGTCATTGAACCAACAATGCACCTGGGTCTTCAAGAATGGACTATAATAACATGATCCAGAAGGAACTGGGCTGATATCATGCGTATCCTCAGAATAGGAAGCATTTGAATATTTCCCCGTTGACTTATAATGTGGAGGTCACGAAATTGACCCGACCTTAGGTCACCGATATAACAAATCCGAGTAATACGATTTGTAAGTACCCTTTGTAGTTACCCTTAGGAAATCATGTAAGTACGAAATCGATCGGCTAAAAACTGTGGCTGTGGTACGACCGCACACTTTTTTGGAGGTGAGGTCACGTGACCTGGCCTGGCGACCTGACCTGAGATGACCCGTGGTCAATAATTGTACAATATGTGGACATCACCGTCCCGTCCCGACCGTGGCCCGGTATCAGTGTCCAGTACAGCTGGGCATAGTTAGTCCAGACCGTGGCCCGGTATCAGTGTCCAGTGCAGCTGGGCATAGATAGTCCCGACCGTGGCCCGGTATCAGTGTCCCGACCGTGGCCCGGTATCAGTGTCCAGTACAGCTGGGCATAGTTAGTCCCGACCGTGGCCCGGTATCAGTGTCCAGTACAGCTGGGCATAGTTAGTCCCGACCGTGGCCCGGTATCAGTGTCCAGTACAGCTGGGCATAGTTAGTCCCGACCGTGGCCCGGTATCAGTGTCCAGTACAGCTGGGCATAGTTAGTCCAGACCGTGGCCCGGTATCAGTGTTCAGTGCAGCTGGGCATAGTTAGTCCCGACCGTGGCCCGGTATCAGTATCCAGTACAGCTGGGCATAGTTAGTCCCGACCGTGGCCCGGTATCACCGTCCCGACCGTGGCCAGGTATCAGTGTCCAGTGCAGCTGGGCATAGTTAGTCCCGACCGTGGCCCGGTATCAGTGTTCAGTGCAGCTGGGCATAGTTAGTCCCGACCGTGGCCCGGTATCACCGTCCCGACCGTGGCCAGGTATCAGTGCCCAGTGCAGTTGGGCATAGTTAGTCCCGACCGTGGCCCGGTATCAGTGTCCAGTGCAGCTGGGCATAGTTAGTCCAGACCGTGGCCCGGTATCAGTGTTCAGTGCAGCTGGGCATAGTTAGTCCCGACCGTGGCCCGGTATCAGTGTCCAGTGCAGCTGGGCATAGTTAGTCCCGACCGTGGCCCGGTATCAGTGTCCAGTGCAGCTGGGCATAGTTAGTCCAGACCGTGGCCCGGTATCAGTGTTCAGTGCAGCTGGGCATAGTTACTCCCGAACGTGGCCCGGTATCAGTGTCCAGTACAGCTGGGCATAGTTAGTCCCGACCGTGGCCCGGTATCAGTGTCCAGTACAGCTGGGCATAGTTAGTCCCGACCGTGGCCCGGTATCAGTGTCCAGTGCAGCTGGGCATAGTTAGTCCCGACCGTGGCCCGGTATCAGTGTCCAGTACAGCTGGGCATAGTTAGTCCCGACCGTGGCCCGGTATCAGTGTTCAGTGCAGCTGGGCATAGTTACTCCCGAACGTGGCCCGGTATCAGTGTCCAGTGCAGCTGGGCATAGTTAGTCCCCACCGTGGCCCGGTATCAGTGTCCAGTACAGCTGGGCATAGTTAGTCCCGACCGTGGCCCGGTATCAGTGTCCAGTGCAGCTGGGCATAGTTAGTCCCGACCGTGGCCCGGTATCAGTGTCCAGTGCAGCTGGGCATAGTTAGTCCCGACCGTGGCCCGGTATCACCGTCCCGACCGTCACCAGGTGTCAGTGACCAGTGCAGCTGGGCATAGTTAGTCCCGACCGTCAACAGGTATCAGTGTCCAGTGCAGCTGGGCATAGTTAGTCCCGACCGTGGCCCGGTATCGCCGTCCCGACCGTGGCCAGGTATCACCGTCCCGACCGTGGCCCGGTATCAGTGTCCAGTGCAGCTGGGCATAGTTAGTCCCGACCGTGGCCCGGTATTAGTGACCAGTGCAGCTGGGCATAGTTAGTCCCGACCGTGGCCCGGTATCAGTGACCAGTGCAGCTGGGCATAGTTAGTCCCGACCGTCACCCGGTATTACCGTCCCGACCGTGGCCCGGTATCAGTGTCCCGACCGTGGCCCGGTATCAGTGTCCAGTGCAGCTGGGTATAGTTAGTCCCGACCGTGGCCCGGTATCAGTGTCCAGTGCAGCTGGGTATAGTTAGTCCAGACCGTGGCCCGGTATCACCGTCCCGACCGTCACCAGGTGTCAGTGACCAGTGCAGCTGGGCGTAGTTAGTCCCGACCGTCAACAGGTATCAGTGTCCAGTGCAGCTGGGCATAGTTAGTCCCGACCGTGGTCCGGTATCACCGTCCCGACCGTCACCAGGTATCAGTGTCCAGTGCAGCTGGGCATAGTTAGTCCCGACCGTGGCCCGGTATCAGTGTTCAGTACAGCTGGGCATAGTTAGTCCCGACCGTGGCCCGGTATCAGTGACCAGTGCAGCTGGGCATAGTTAGTCCCGACCGTGGCCCGGTATCGCCGTCCTGACCGTGGCCAGGTACCATCGTCCCGACCATGGCCCGGTATCAGTGTCCAGTGCAGCTGGGCATAGTTAGTTCCGACCGTGGCCCGGTATCGCCGTCCCGACCGTGGCCAGGTATCACCGTCCCGACCGTGGCCCGGTATCACCGTCCCGACCGTCACCCGGTATCAGTGTCCAGTGCAGCTGGGCATAGTTAGTCCCGACCGTGGCCAGGTATCAGTGTCCAGTGCAGCTGGACATAGTTAGTCCCGACCGTGGCCCGGTATTAGTGACCAGTGCAGCTGGGCATAGTTAGTCCCGACCGTCACCCGGTATTACCGTCCCGACCGTGGCCCGGTATCAGTGTCCCGACCGTGGCCCGGTATCAGTGTCCAGTACAGCTGGGCATAGTTAGTCCCGACCGTCACCCGGTATTACCGTCCCGACCGTCACCCGGTATCAGTGTCCAGTGCAGCTGGGCATAGTTAGTCCCGACCGTGGCCCGGTATCAGTGTCCAGTGCAGCTGGGTATAGTTAGTCCCGACCGTGGCCCGGTATCACCGTCCCGACCGTCACCAGGTGTCAGTATCCAGTGCAGCTTGGCATAGTTAGTCCCGACCGTGGCCAGGTATCACCGTCCCGACCGTGGCCCGGTATCACCGTCCCGACCGTCACCCGGTATCAGTGTCCAGTGCAGCTGGGCATAGTTAGTCCCGACCGTGGCCAGGTATCAGTGTCCAGTGCAGCTGGACATAGTTAGTCCCGACCGTGGCCCGGTATTAGTGACCAGTGCAGCTGGGCATAGTTAGTCCCGACCGTCACCCGGTATTACCGTCCCGACCGTCACCCGGTATCAGTGTCCAGTGCAGCTGGGCATAGTTAGTCCCGACCGTGGCACGGTATCAGTGTCCAGTGCAGCTGGGCATAGTTAGTCCCGACCGTGGCCCGGTATCAGTGACCAGTGCAGCTGGGCATAGTTAGTCCCGACCGTCACCAGGTATCAGTGTCCAGTGCAGCTGGGCATAGTTAGTCCCGACCGTGGTCCGGTATCACCGTCCCGACCGTCACCAGGTATCAGTGTCCAGTGCAGCTGGGCATAGTTAGTCCCGACCGTGGCCCGGTATCAGTGTTCAGTACAGCTGGGCATAGTTAGTCCCGACCGTGGCCCGGTATCAGTGACCAGTGCAGCTGGGCATAGTTAGTCCCGACCGTGGCCCGGTATCGCCGTCCCGACCGTGGCCAGGTATCATCGTCCCGACCATGGCCCGGTATCAGTGTCCAGTGCAGCTGGGCATAGTTAGTTCCGACCGTGGCCCGGTATCGCCGTCCCGACCGTGGCCAGGTATCACCGTCCCGACCGTGGCCCGGTATCACCGTCCCGACCGTCACCCGGTATCAGTGTCCAGTGCAGCTGGGCATAGTTAGTCCCGACCGTGGTCCGGTATCACCGTCCCGACCATCACCAGGTATCAGTGTCCAGTGCAGCTGGGCATAGTTAGTCCCGACCTTGGCCCGGTATCAGTGTTCAGTACAGCTGGGCATAGTTAGTCCCGACCGTGGCCCGGTATTAGTGACCAGTGCAGCTGGGCATAGTTAGTCCCGACCGTGGCCCGGTATCAGTGTCCAGTACAGCTGGGCATAGTTAGTCCCGACCGTGGCCCGGTATCAGTGTCCAGTACAGCTGGGCATAGTTAGTCCAGACCGTGGCCCGGTATCAGTGACCAGTGCAGCTGGGCATAGTTAGTCCCGACCGTGGCCCGGTATCAGTGGCCAGTGCAGCTGGGCATAATTAGTCCCGACCGTCACCAGGTATCAGTGTCCAGTGCAGCTGGGCATAGTTAGTCTCGACCGTGGTCCGGTATCACCGTCCCGACCGTCACCAGGTATCAGTGTCCAGTGCAGCTGGGCATAGTTAGTCCCGACCGTGGCCCGGTATCAGTGTTCAGTACAGCTGGGCATAGTTAGTCCAGACCGTGGCCCGGTATCAGTGACCAGTGCAGCTGGGCATAGTTAGTCCCGACCGTTGCCCGGTATCACCGTCCCGACCGTGGCCCAGTATCAGTGTCCAGTGCAGCTGGGCATAGTTAGTCCCGACCGTGGCCCGGTATCAGTGTCCAGTGCAGCTGGACATAGTTAGTCCCGACCGTGGCCCGGTATCACCGTCCCGACCGTGGTCCGGTATCAGTGACCAGTGCAGTTGGGCATAGTTAGTCCCGACCGTGGCCAGGTATCAGTGACCAGTGCAGCTGGGCATAGTTAGTCCCAACCGTGGCCCGGTATCAGTGACCAGTGCAGCTGGGCATAGTTAGTCCCGACCGTGACCCGGTATCAGTGTCCCGACCGTGGCCCGGTATCAGTGTCCAGTGAAGCTGGGCATAGTTAGTCCCGACCGTGGCCCGGTATCAGTGTCCAGTGCAGCTGGGCATAGTTAGTCCCGACCGTGGCCCGGTATCAGGGTCCAGTACAGCTGGGCATAGTTAGTCCCGATCGTGGCCCGGTATCAGTGTCCAGTACAGCTGGGCATAGTTAGTCCCGACCGTGGCCCGGTATCAGTGTCCAGTGCAGCTGGGCATAGTTAGTCCCGACCGTGGCCCGGTATCAGTGTCCAGTACAGCTGGGCATAGTTAGTCCCGACCGTGGCCCGGTATCACCGTCCCGACCGTGGCCCGGTATCAGTGTCCAGTGCAGCTGGGCATAGTTAGTCCCGACCGTGGCCAGGTATCACCGTCCCGACCGTGGCCAAGTATCAGTGTCCAGTGCAGCTGGGCATAGTTAGTCCCGAGCGTGGCCCGGTATCACCGTCCCGACCGTCACCAGGTATCAGTGACCAGTGCAGCTGGGCATAGTTAGTCCCGACCGTCAACAGGTATCAGTGTCCAGTGCAGCCGGGCATATTTAGTCCCGACCGTGGCCCGGTATCACCGTCCCGACCGTGGCCCGGTATCAGTGTCCAGTGCAGCTGGGCATAGTTAGTCCCGACCGTGGTCCGGTATCATCGTCCCGACCGTGGCCAGGTGTCACCGTCCCAACCGTGTCCCGGTGTCACCGCCCCGACCGTCACCCGGTATCAGTGTCCAGTGCAGCTGGGCATAGTTAGTCCCGACCGTGGCCAGGTATCAGTGTCCAGTGCAGCTGGACATAGTTAGTCCCGACCGTGGCCCGGTATCAGTGACCAGTGCAGCTGGGCATAATTAGTCCCGACCGTGGCCCGGTATCAGGGACCAGTGCAGCTGGGCATAGTTAGTCCCGACCGTGGCCCGGTATCACCGTCCCGACCGTGGCCAGGTATCAGTGTCCAGTGCAGCTGGGCATAGTTAGTCCCGACCGTGGCCCGGTATCAGTGTCCAGTGCAGCTGGGCATAGTTAGTCCCGACCGTGGCCCGGTATCACCGTCCCGAACGTGGCCCGGTATCAGTGTCCAGTGCAGCTGGGCATAGTTAGTCCCGACCGTCACCAGGTATCAGTGTCCAGTGCAGCTGGGCATAGTTAGTCCCGACCGTGACCTGGTAGCACCGTCCCGACCGTGGCCCGGTATCAGTGTCCAGTGCGGCTGGGCATAGTTAGTCCCGACCGTGGCCCGGTATCAGTGTCCAGTGCAGCTGGGCATAGTTAGTCCCCACCGTGGCCCGGTATCAGTGTCCAGTGCAGCTGGGCATAGTTAGTCGCGACCGTGGCCCGGTATCAGTGTCCAGTGCAGCTGGGCATAGTTAGTCCCGACCGTCACCAGGTATCAGTGACCAGTGCAGCTGGGCATAGTTAGTCCTGACCGTGGCCCGGTATCAGTGACCAGTGCAGCTGGGCATAGTTAGTCCCGACCGTGGCCCGGTATCAGTGTCCAGTGCAGCTGGGTATAGTTAGTCCCGACCGTGGCCCGGTATCACCGTCCCGACCGTGGTCAGGTATCAGTGTCCAGTGCAGCTGGGCATAGTTAGTCCCGACCGTGGCCCGGTATCAGTGACCAGTGCAGCTGGGCATAGTTAGTCCCGACCGTCACCAGGTATCAGTGACCAGTGCAGCTGGGCATAGTTAGTCCCGACCGTGGCCCGGTATCAGTGACCAGTGCAGCTGGGCATAGTTAGTCCCGACTGTGGCCCGGTATCAGTGTCCAGTGCAGCTGGGCATAGTTAGTCCCGACCGTGGCCCGGCATCAGTGTCCAGTGCAGCTGGGCATAGTTAGTCCCGACCCTGGCCCGGTATCAGTGTCCAGTGCAGCTGGGCATAGTTAGTTCCGACCGTGGCCCGGTATCACCGTCCCGACCGTGGCCAGGTATCAGTGTCCATTACAGCTGGGCATAGATAGTCCAGACCGTGGCCCGGTATCAGTGACCAGTGCAGCTGGGCATAGTTAGTCCCGACCGTGGCCCGGTATCAGTGTCCAGTGCAGCTGGGCATAGTTAGTCCCGACCGTGGCCCGGTATCAGTGACCAGTACAGCTGGGCATAGTTAGTCCCGACCGTGGCCCGGTATCACCATCCCGGCCGTGGCCCGGTATCAGTGTCCATTGCAGCTGGGCATAATTAGTCCCGACCGTGGCCCGGTATCAGTGTCCCGACCGTGGCCCGGTATCAGTGTCCAGTGCAGCTGGGCATAGTTAGTCCCGACCGTGGCCTGGTATCAGTGTCCAGTGCAGCTGGGCATAGTTAGTCCCGACCGTGGCCCGGTATCACCGTCCCGACCGTCACCCGGTATCAGTGTCCAGTGCAGCTGGGCATAGTTAGTCCCGACCGTGGCCCGGTATCAGTGTCCAGTGCAGCTGGGCATAGTTAGTCCCGACCGTGGCCCGGTATCACCGTCTCGACCGTGGCTCGGTATCAGTGTCCAGTGCAGCTGGGCATAGTTAGTCCCGACCGTCACCAGGTATTAGTGTCCAGTACAGCTGGGCATAGTTAGTCCCGACTGTGGCCCGGTATCAGTGTCCAGTACAGCTGGGCATAGTTAGTCCCGACTGTGGCCCGGTATCAGGGTCCAGTGCAGCTGGGCATAGTTAGTCCCGACCGTCACCAGGTATCAGTGTCCAGTGCAGCTGGGCATAGTTAGTCCCGACCGTGGCCCGGTATCAGTGTCCCGACCGTGGTCCGGTATCAGTGTCCAGTGCAGCTGGGTATAGTTAGTCCCGACCGTGGCCAGGTATCAGTGTTTAGTGCAGCTGGGTATAGTTAGTCCCGACTGTGGCCCGGTATCAGTGTCCAGTACAGCTGGGCATAGTTAGTCCCGACTGTGGCCCGGTATCAGTGTCCAGTGCAGCTGGGCATAGTTAGTCCCGACCGTCTCCAGGTATCAGTGACCAGTGCAGCTGGGCATAGTTAGTCCTGACCGTGGCCCAGTATCAGTGACCAGTGCAGCTGGGAATAGTTAGTCCCAACCGTGGCCCGGTATCAGTGTCCAGTGCAGCTGGGTATAGTTAGTCCCGACCGTGGCCCGGTATCACCGTCCCGACCGTGGTCAGGTATCAGTGTCCAGTGCAGCTGGGCATAGTTAGTCCCGACCGTGGCCCGGTATCAGTGACCAGTGCAGCTGGGCATAGTTAGTCCCGACCGTCACCAGGTATCAGTGTCCAGTGCAGCTGGGCAAAGTTAGTCCCGACCGTGGCCCGGTATCAGTGTCCAGTGCAGCTGGGCATAGTTAGTCCCGACCGTCACCAGGTATCAGTGACCAGTGCAGCTGGGCATAGTTAGTCCTGACCGTGGCCCGGTATCAGTGACCAGTGCAGCTGGGCATAGTTAGTCCCGACCGTGGCCCGGTATCAGTGTCCAGTGCAGCTGGGTATAGTTAGTCCCGACCGTGGCCCGGTATCACCGTCCCGACCGTGGTCAGGTATCAGTGTCCAGTGCAGCCGGGCATAGTTAGTCCCGACCGTGGCCCGGTATCAGTGACCAGTGCAGCTGGGCATAGTTAGTCCCGACCGTCACCAGGTATCAGTGACCAGTGCAGCTGGGCATAGTTAGTCCCGACCGTGGCCCGGTATCAGTGACCAGTGCAGCTGGGCATAGTTAGTCCCGACTGTGGCCCGGTATCAGTGTCCAGTGCAGCTGGGCATAGTTAGTCCCGACCGTGGCCCGGCATCAGTGTCCAGTGCAGCTGGGCATAGTTAGTCCCGACCCTGGCCCGGTATCAGTGTCCCGACCGTGGCCCGGTATCAGTGTCCAGTGCAGCTGGGCATAGTTAGTCCCGACTGTGGCCCGGTATCACCGTCCCGACCGTGGCCAGGTATCAGTGTCCAGTGCAGCTGGGCATAGTTAGTCCCGACCGTGGCCCGGTATCAGTGTCCAGTGCAGCTGGGCATAGTTAGTCCCGACCGTGGCCCGGTATCAGTGTCCAGTGCAGCTGGGCATAGTTAGTCCAGACCGTGGCCCGGTATCAGTGTTCAGTGCAGCTGGGCATAGTTAGTCCCGACCGTGGCCCGGTATCAGTGTCCAGTACAGCTGGGCATAGTTAGTCCCGACCGTGGCCCGGTATCAGTGTCCAGTACAGCTGGGCATAGTTAGTCCCGACCGTGGCCCGGTATCAGTGTCCAGTACAGCTGGGCATAGTTAGTCCCGACCGTGGCCCGGTATCACCGTCCCGACCGTGGCCCGGTATCAGTGTCCAGTACAGCTGGGCATAGTTAGTCCCGACCGTGGCCCGGTATCACCGTCCCGACCGTGGCCCGGTATCAGTGTCCAGTACAGCTGAGCATAGTTAGTCCCGACCGTGGCCCGGTATCACCGTTCCGACCGTGGCCCGGTATCAGTGTCCAGTACAGCTGGGCATAGTTAGTCCCGACCGTGGCCCGGTATCACCGTCCCGACCGTGGCCCGGTATCAGTGTCCAGTACAGCTGGGCATAGTTAGTCCTGACCGTGGCCCGGTATCACCGTCCCGAACGTGGCCAGGTATCAGTGTCCAGTGCAGCTGGGCATAGTTAGTCCCGACTGTGGCCCGGTATCAGTGTTCAGTGCAGCTGGGCATAGTTAGTCCCGACCGTGGCCCGGTTTCACCGTCCCGACCGTGGCCAGGTATCAGTGTGCAGTGCAGTTGGGCATAGTTAGTCCCGACCGTGGCCCGGTATCAGTGTCCAGTGCAGCTGGGCATAGTTAGTCCCGACCGTGACCCGGTATCAGTGTCCAGTGCAGCTGGGCATAGTTAGTCCCGACCGTGGCCCGGTATCACCGTCCCGACCGTGGCCCGGTATCAGTGTCCAGTGCAGCTGGGCATAGTTAGTCCCGACCGTGGCCCGGTATCACCGTCCCGACCGTGGCCAGGTATCAGTGTCCAGTGCAGCTGGGCATAGTTAGTCCCGACCGTGGCCCGGTATCAGTGTCCAGTGCAGCTGGGCATAGTTAGTCCCGACCGCGGCCCGGTATCAGTGTCCAGTGCAGCTGGGCATAGTTAGTCCAGACCGTGGCCCGGTATCAGTGTTCATTGCAGCTTGGCATAGTTACTCCCGACCGTGGCCCGGTATCAGTGTCCAGTACAGCTGGGCATAGTTAGTCCCGACCGTGGCCCGGTATCAGTGTCCAGTACAGCTGGGCATAGTTAGTCCCGACCGTGGCCCGGTATCAGTGTCCAGTGCAGCTGGGCATAGTTAGTCCCGACCGTGGCCCGGTATCAGTGTTCAGTGCAGCTGGGCATAGTTAGTCCCGACCGTGGCCCGGTATCACCGTCCCGACCGTGGCCAGGTATCAGTGTCCAGTGCAGTTGGGCATAGTTAGTCCCGACCGTGGCCCGGTATCAGTGTCCAGTGCAGCTGGGCATAGTTAGTCCAGACCGTGGCCCGGTATCAGTGTTCATTGCAGCTTGGCATAGTTACTCCCGACCGTGGCCCGGTATCAGTGTCCAGTACAGCTGGGCATAGTTAGTCCCGACCGTGGCCCGGTATCAGTGTCCAGTGCAGCTGGGCATAGTTAGTCCCGACCGTGGCCCGGTATCAGTGTTCAGTGCAGCTGGGCATAGTTAGTCCCGACCGTGGCCCGGTATCACCGTCCCGACCGTCACCAGGTGTCAGTGACCAGTGCAGCTGGGCATAGTTAGTCCCGACCGTCAACAGGTATCAGTGTCCAGTGCAGCTGGGCATAGTTAGTCCCGACCGTGGCCCGGTATCGCCGTCCCGACCGTGGCCCGGTATCAGTGTCCAGTGCAGCTGGGCATAGTTAGTCCCGACCGTGGCCCGGTATTAGTGACCAGTGCAGCTGGGCATAGTTAGTCCCGACCGTCACCCGGTATTACCGTCCCGACCGTGGCCCGGTATCAGTGTCCCGACCGTGGCCCGGTATCAGTGTCCAGTGCAGCTGGGTATAGTTAGTCCCGACCGTGGCCAGGTATCAGTGTCCAGTGCAGCTGGGCATAGTTAGTCCCGACCGTGGCCCGGTATCACCGTCCCGACCGTGGCCCGGTATCAGTGTCCAGTACAGCTGGGCATAGTTAGTCCCGACCGTCACCCGGTATTACCGTCCCGACCGTCACCCGTTATCAGTGTCCAGTGCAGCTGGGCATAGTTAGTCCCGACCGTGGCCCGGTATCAGTGTCCAGTGCAGCTGGGTATAGTTAGTCCCGACCGTGACCAGGTATCAGTGCCCAGTGCAGCTGGGTATAGTTAGTCCCGACCGTGGCCCGGTATCAGTGACCAGTGCAGCTGGGCATAGTTAGTCCCGACCGTGGCCCGGTATCAGTGTCCAGTGCAGCTGGGTATAGTTAGTCCCGACCGTGGCCAGGTATCAGTGTCCAGTGCAGCTGGGCATAGTTAGTCCCGACCGTGGCCCGGTATCACCGTCCCGACCGTCACCAGGTGTCAGTGACCAGTGCAGCTGGGCATAGTTAGTCCCGACCGTCAACAGGTATCAGTGTCCAGTGCAGCTGGGCATAGTTAGTCCCGACCGTGGCCCGGTATCACCGTCCCGACCGTCACCAGGTGTCAGTGACCAGTGCAGCTGGGCATAGTTAGTCCCGACCGTCAACAGGTATTAGTGTCCAGTGCAGCTGGGCATAGTTAGTCCCGACCGTGGCCCGGTATCACCGTCCCGACCGTCACCAGGTGTCAGTGACCAGTGCAGCTGGGCATAGTTAGTCCCGACCGTCAACAGGTATTAGTGTCCAGTGCAGCTGGGCATAGTTAGTCCCGACCGTGGCCCGGTATCACCGTCCCGACCGTCACCAGGTGTCAGTGACCAGTGCAGCTGGGCATAGTTAGTCCCGACCGTCAACAGGTATCAGTGTCCAGCGCAGCTGGGCATAGTTAGTCCCGACCGTGGCCCGGTATCGCCGTCCCGACCGTCACCCGGAATCAGTGTCCAGTGCAGCTGGGCATAGTTAGTCCCGACCGTGGCCCGGTATCAGTGACCAGTGCAGCTGGGCATAGTTAGTCCCGACCGTCACCAGGTATCAGTGTCCAGTGCAGCTGGGCATAGTTAGTCCCGACCGTGGTCCGGTATCACCGTCCCGACCGTCACCAGGTATCAGTGTCCAGTGCAGCTGGGCATAGTTAGTCCCGACCGTGGCCCGGTATCAGTGTTCAGTACAGCTGGGCATAGTTAGTCCCGACCGTGGCCCGGTATCAGTGACCAGTGCAGCTGGGCATAGTTAGTCCCGACCGTGGCCCGGTATCGCCGTCCCGACCGTGGCCAGGTATCATCGTCCCGACCATGGCCCGGTATCAGTGTCCAGTGCAGCTGGGCATAGTTAGTTCCGACCGTGGCCCGGTATCGCCGTCCCGACCGTGGCCAGGTATCACCTTCCCGACCGTGGCCCGGTATCACCGTCCCGACCGTCACCCGGTATCAGTGTCCAGTGCAGCTGGGCATAGTTAGTCCCGACCGTGGTCCGGTATCACCGTCCCGACCATCACCAGGTATCAGTGTCCAGTGCAGCTGGGCATAGTTAGTCCCGACCGTGGCCCGGTATCAGTGTTCAGTACAGCTGGGCATAGTTAGTCCCGACCGTGGCCCGGTATTAGTGACCAGTGCAGCTGGGCATAGTTAGTCCCAACCGTGGCCCGGTATCAGTGTCCAGTGCAGCTGGGCATAGTTAGTCCCGACCGTGGCCCGGTATCAGTGACCAGTGCAGCTGGGCATAATTAGTCCCGACCGTCACCAGGTATCAGTGTCCAGTGCAGCTGGGCATAGTTAGTCCCGACCGTGGTCCGGTATCACCGTCCCGACCGTCACCAGGTATCAGTGTCCAGTGCAGCTGGGCATAGTTAGTCCCGACCGTGGCCCGGTATCAGTGTTCAGTACAGCTGGGCATAGTTAGTCCAGACCGTGGCCCGGTATCAGTGACCAGTGCAGCTGGGCATAGTTAGTCCCGACCGTGGCCCGGTATCACCGTCCCGACCGTGGCCCAGTATCAGTGTCCAGTGCAGCTGGGCATAGTTAGTCCCGACCGTGGCCCGGTATCACCGTCCCGACCGTCACCCGGTATCAGTGTCCAGTGCAGCTGGGCATAGTTAGTCCCGACCGTGGCCCGGTATCAGTGTCCAGTGCAGCTGGACATAGTTAGTCCCGACCGTGGCCCGGTATCACCGTCCCGACCGTGGTCCGGTATCAGTGACCAGTGCAGTTGGGCATAGTTAGTCCCGACCGTGGCCAGGTATCAGTGACCAGTGCAGCTGGGCATAGTTAGTCCCAACCGTGGCCCGGTATCAGTGACCAGTGCAGCTGGGCATAGTTAGTCCCGACCGTGACCCGGTATCAGTGTCCCGACCGTGGCCCGGTATCAGTGTCCAGTGAAGCTGGGCATAGTTAGTCCCGACCGTGGCCCGGTATCAGTGTCCAGTGCAGCTGGGCATAGTTAGTCCCGACCGTGGCCCGGTATCAGGGTCCAGTACAGCTGGGCATAGTTAGTCCCGACCGTGGCCCGGTATCAGTGTCCAGTACAGCTGGGCATAGTTAGTCCCGACCGTGGCCCGGTATCAGTGTCCAGTACAGCTGGACATAGTTAGTCCCGACCGTGGCCCGGTATCAGTGTCCAGTACAGCTGGACATAGTTAGTCCCGACCGTGGCCCGGTATCACCGTACCGACCGTGGCCCGGTATCAGTGTCCAGTGCAGCTGGGCATAGTTAGTCCCGACCGTGGCCAGGTATCACCGTCCCGACCGTGGCCAAGTATCAGTGTCCAGTGCAGCTGGGCATAGTTAGTCCCGAGCGTGGCCCGGTATCACCGTCCCGACCGTCACCAGGTATCAGTGACCAGTGCAGCTGGGCATAGTTAGTCCCGACCGTCAACAGGTATCAGTGTCCAGTGCAGCCGGGCATATTTAGTCCCGACCGTGGCCCGGTATCACCGTCCCGACCGTGGCCCGGTATCAGTGTCCAGTGCAGCTGGGCATAGTTAGTCCCGACCGTGGTCCGGTATCATCGTCCCGACCGTGGCCAGGTATCACCGTCCCAACCGTGTCCCGGTATCACCGTCCCGACCGTCACCCGGTATCAGTGTCCAGTGCAGCTGGGCATAGTTAGTCCCGACCGTGGCCAGGTATCAGTGTCCAGTGCAGCTGGACATAGTTAGTCCCGACCGTGGCCCGGTATCAGGGACCAGTGCAGCTGGGCATAATTAGTCCCGACCGTGGCCCGGTATCAGTGACCAGTGCAGCTGGGCATAATTAGTCCCGACCGTGGCCCGGTATCAGGGACCAGTGCAGCTGGGCATAGTTAGTCCCGACCGTGGCCCGGTATCACCGCCCCGACCGTGGCCAGGTATCAGTGTCCAGTGCAGCTGGGCATAGTTAGTCCCGACCGTGGCCCGGTATCAGTGTCCAGTGCAGCTGGGCATAGTTAGTCCCGACCGTGGCCCGGTATCACCGTCCCGACCGTGGCCCGGTATCAGTGTCCAGTGCAGCTGGGCATAGTTAGTCCCGACCGTCACCAGGTATCAGTGTCCAGTGCAGCTGGGCATAGTTAGTCCCGACCGTGACCTGGTATCACCGTCCCGACCGTGGCCCGGTATCAGTGTCCAGTGCGGCTGGGCATAGTTAGTCCCGACCGTGGCCCGGTATCAGTGTCCAGTGCAGCTGGGCATAGTTCGTCCCCACCGTGGCCCGGTATCAGTGTCCAGTGCAGCTGGGCATAGTTAGTTGCGACCGTGGCCCGGTATCAGTGACCAGTGCAGCTGGGCATAGTTAGTCCCGACCGTCACCAGGTATCAGTGACCAGTGCATCTGGGCATAGTTAGTCCTGGCCGTGGCCCGGTATCAGTGACCAGTGCAGCTGGGCATAGTTAGTCCCGACCGTGGCCCGGTATCAGTGTCCAGTGCAGCTGGGTATAGTTAGTCCCGACCGTGGCCCGGTATCACCGTCCCGACCGTGGTCAGGTATCAGTGTCCAGTGCAGCTGGGCATAGTTAGTCCCGACCGTGGCCCGGTATCAGTGACCAGTGCAGCTGGGCATAGTTAGTCCCGACCGTCACCAGGTATCAGTGACCAGTGCAGCTGGGCATAGTTAGTCCCGACCGTGGCCCGGTATCAGTGACCAGTGCAGCTGGGCATAGTTAGTCCCGACTGTGGCCCGGTATCAGTGTCCAGTGCAGCTGGGCATAGTTAGTCCCGACCGTGGCCCGGCATCAGTGTCCAGTGCAGCTGGGCATAGTTAGTCCCGACCCTGGCCCGGAATCAGTGTCCAGTGCAGCTGGGCATAGTTAGTTCCGACCGTGGCCCGGTATCACCGTCCCGACCGTGGCCAGGTATCAGTGTCCATTACAGCTGGGCATAGTTAGTCCAGACCGTGGCCCGGTATCAGTGACCAGTGCAGCTGGGCATAGTTAGTCCCGACCGTGGCCCGGTATCAGTGTCCAGTGCAGCTGGGCATAGTTAGTCCCGACCGTGGCCGGTATCAGTGACCAGTACAGCTGGGCATAGTTAGTCCCGACCGTGGCTCGGTATCACCATCCCGGCCGTGGCCCGGTATCAGTGTCCATTGCAGCTGGGCATAATTAGTCCCGACCGTGGCCCGGTATCAGTGTCCCGACCGTGGCCCGGTATCAGTGTCCAGTGCAGCTGGGCATAGTTAGTCCCGACCGTGGCCCGGTATTAGTGTCCAGTGCAGCTGGGCATAGTTAGTCCCGACCGTGGCCTGGTATCAGTGTCCAGTGCAGCTGGGCATAGTTAGTCCCGACCGTGGCCCGGTATCACCGTCCCGACCGTCACCCGGTATCAGTGTCCAGTGCAGCTGGGCATAGTTAGTCCCGACCGTGGCCCGGTATCAGTGTCCAGTGCAGCTGGGCATAGTTAGTCCCGAACGTGGCCCGGTATCACCGTCCCGACCGTGGCTCGGTATCAGTGTCCAGTGCAGCTGGGCATAATTAGTCCCGACCGTCACCAGGTATTAGTGTCCAGTACAGCTGGGCATAGTTAGTCCCGACTGTGGCCCGGTATCAGTGTCCAGTACAGCTGGGCATAGTTAGTCCCGACTGTGGCCCGGTATCAGGGTCCAGTGCAGCTGGGCATAGTTAGTCCCGACCGTCACCAGGTATCAGTGTCCAGTGCAGCTGGGCATAGTTAGTCCCGACCGTGGCCCGGTATCAGTGTCCCGACCGTGGTCCGGTATCAGTGTCCAGTGCAGCTGGGTATAGTTAGTCCCGACCGTGGCCAGGTATCAGTGTTTAGTGCAGCTGGGTATAGTTAGTCCCGACTGTGGCCCGGTATCAGTGTCCAGTACAGCTGGGCATAGTTAGTCCCGACTGTGGCCCGGTATCAGTGTCCAGTGCAGCTGGGCATAGTTAGTCCCGACCGTCTCCAGGTATCAGTGACCAGTGCAGCTGGGCATAGTTAGTCCTGACCGTGGCCCGGTATCAGTGACCAGTGCAGCTGGGCATAGTTAGTCCCGACCGTCACCAGGTATCAGTGTCCAGTGCAGCTGGGCATAGTTAGTCCCGACCGTGGCCCGGTATCAGTGTCCAGTGCAGCTGGGCATAGTTAGTCCCGACCGTCACCAGGTATCAGTGACCAGTGCAGCTGGGCATAGTTAGTCCTGACCGTGGCCCGGTATCAGTGACCAGTGCAGCTGGGCATAGTTAGTCCCGACCGTGGCCCGGTATCAGTGTCCAGTGCAGCTGGGTATAGTTAGTCCCGACCGTGGCCCGGTATCACCGTCCCGACCGTGGTCAGGTATCAGTGTCCAGTGCAGCCGGGCATAGTTAGTCCCGACCGTGGCCCGGTATCAGTGACCAGTGCAGCTGGGCATAGTTAGTCCCGACCGTCACCAGGTATCAGTGACCAGTGCAGCTGGGCATAGTTAGTCCCGACCGTGGCCCGGTATCAGTGACCAGTGCAGCTGGGCATAGTTAGTCCCGACTGTGGCCCGGTATCAGTGTCCAGTGCAGCTGGGCATAGTTAGTCCCGACCGTGGCCCGGCATCAGTGTCCAGTGCAGCTGGGCATAGTTATTCCCGACCCTGGCCCGGTATCAGTGTCCCGACCGTGGCCCGGTATCAGTGTCCAGTGCAGCTGGGCATAGTTAGTCCTGACCGTGGCCCGGTATCACCGTCCCGACCGTGGCCAGGTATCAGTGTCCAGTGCAGTTGGGCATAGTTAGTCCCGACCGTGGCCCGGTATCAGTGTCCAGTGCAGCTGGGCATAGTTAGTCCCGACCGTGGCCCGGTATCAGTGTCCAGTGCAGCTGGGCATAGTTAGTCCAGACCGTGGCCCGGTATCAGTGTTCAGTGCAGCTGGGCATAGTTAGTCCCGACCGTGGCCCGGTATCAGTGTCCAGTACAGCTGGGCATAGTTAGTCCCGACCGTGGCCCGGTATCAGTGTCCAGTACAGCTGGGTATAGTTAGTCCCGACCGTGGCCCGGTATCAGTGTCCAGTGCAGCTGGGCATAGTTAGTCCCGACCGTGGCCCGGTATCACCGTCCCGACCGTCACCAAGTGTCAGTGACCAGTGCAGCTGGGCATAGTTAGTCCCGACCGTGGCCCGGTATCAGTGTCCAGTACAGCTGGGCATAGTTAGTCCCGACCGTGGCCCGGTATCACCGTCCCGACCGTGGCCCGGTATCAGTGTCCAGTACAGCTGGGCATAGTTAGTCCCGACCGTGGCCCGGTATCACCGTCCCGACCGTGGCCCGGTATCAGTGTCCAGTACAGCTGAGCATAGTTAGTCCCGACCGTGGCCCGGTATCACCGTCCCGACCGTGGCCCGGTATCAGTGTCCAGTACAGCTGGGCATAGTTAGTCCCGACCGTGGCCCGGTATCACCGTCCCGACCGTGGCCCGGTATCAGTGTCCAGTACAGCTGGGCATAGTTAGTCCTGACCGTGGCCCGGTATCACCGTCCCGAACGTGGCCAGGTATCAGTGTCCAGTGCAGCTGGGCATAGTTAGTCCCGACTGTGGCCCGGTATCAGTGTTCAGTGCAGCTGGGCATAGTTAGTCCCGACCGTGGCCCGGTTTCACCGTCCCGACCGTGGCCAGGTATCAGTGTGCAGTGCAGTTGGGCATAGTTAGTCCCGACCGTGGCCCGGTATCAGTGTCCAGTGCAGCTGGGCATAGTTAGTCCCGACCGTGTCCCGGTATCAGTGTCCAGTGCAGCTGGGCATAGTTAGTCCCGACCGTGGCCCGGTATCACCGTCCCGACCGTGGCCCGGTATCAGTGTCCAGTGCAGCTGGGCATAGTTAGTCCCGACCGTGGCCCGGTATCACCGTCCCGACCGTGGCCAGGTATCAGTGTCCAGTGCAGCTGGGCATAGTTAGTCCCGACCGTGGCCCGGTATCAGTGTCCAGTGCAGCTGGGCATAGTTAGTCCCGACCGTGGCCCGGTATCAGTGTCCAGTGCAGCTGGGCATAGTTAGTCCAGACCGTGGCCCGGTATCAGTGTTCAGTGCAGCTGGGCATAGTTAGTCCCGACCGTGGCCCGGTATCAGTGTCCAGTACAGCTGGGCATAGTTAGTCCCGACCGTGGCCCGGTATCAGTGTCCAGTACAGCTGGGCATAGTTAGTCCCGACCGTGGCCCGGTATCAGTGTCCAGTGCAGCTGGGCATAGTTAGTCCCGACCGTGGCCCGGTATCACCGTCTCGACCGTCACCAGGTGTCAGTGACCAGTGCAGCTGGGCATAGTTAGTCCCGACCGTGGCCCGGTATCAGTGTCCAGTGCAGCTGGGCATAGTTAGTCCCGACCGTGGCACGGTATCAGTGTCCAGTGCAGCTGGGTATAGTTAGTCCAGACCGTGGCCCGGTATCACCGTCCCGACCGTGGCCAGGTGTCACCGTCCCGACCGTGGCCCGGTATCAGTGTCCAGTGCAGCTGGGCATAGTTAGTCCCGACCGTGGCCCGGTATTAGTGACCAGTGCAGCTGGGCATAGTTAGTCCCGACCGTCACCCGGTATTACCGTCCCGACCGTGGCCTGGTATCAGTGTCCAGTGCAGCTGGGCATAGTTAGTCCCGACCGTCACCCGGTATTAGTGACCAGTGCAGCTGGGCATAGTTAGTCCCGACCGTCACCCGGTATTACCGTCCCGACCGTGGCCTGGTATCAGTGTCCAGTGCAGCTGGGCATAGTTAGTCCCGACCGTGGCCCGGTATTAGTGACCAGTGCAGCTGGGCATAGTAAGTCCCGACCGTGGCCCGGTATCAGTGACCAGTGCAGCTGGGCATAGTTAGTCCCGACCGTGGCCCGGTATCAGTGTCCAGTGCAGCTGGGTATAGTTAGTCCCGACCGTGGCCAGGTATCAGTGTCCAGTGCAGCTGGGCATAGTTAGTCCCGACCGTGGCCCGGTATCACCGTCCCGACCGTGGCCCGGTATCAGTGTCCGGTACAGCTGGGCATAGTTAGTCCCGACCGTCACCCGGTATTACCGTCCCGACCGTCACCCGGTATCAGTGTCCAGTGCAGCTGGGTATAGTTAGTCCCGACCGTGGCCCGGTATCAGTGTCCGGTACAGCTGGGCATAGTTAGTCCCGACCGTCACCCGGTATTACCGTCCCGACCGTCACCAGGTATCAGTGTCCAGTGCAGCTGGGCATAGTTAGTCCCGACCGTGGCCCGGTATCAGTGTCCAGTGCAGCTGGGTATAGTTAGTCCCGACCGTGGCCAGGTATCAGTGTCCAGTGCAGCTGGGCATAGTTAGTCCCGACCGTGGCCCGGTATCACCGTCCCGACCGTGGCCCGGTATCAGTGTCCGGTACAGCTGGGCATAGTTAGTCCCGACCGTCACCCGGTATTACCGTCCCGACCGTCACCCGGTATCAGTGTCCAGTGCAGCTGGGTATAGTTAGTCCCGACCGTGGCCCGGTATCAGTGTCCAGTGCAGCTGGGTATAGTTAGTCCCGACCGTGGCCCGGTATCAGTGTCCAGTGCAGCTGGGTATAGTTAGTCCCGACCGTGGCCCGGTATCAGTGTCCAGTGCAGCTGGGTATAGTTAGTCCCGACCGTGGCCAGGTATCAGTGTCCAGTGCAGCTGGGCATAGTTAGTCCCGACCGTGGCCCGGTATCACCGTCCCAACCGTCACCAGGTGTCAGTGACCAGTGCAGCTGGGCATAGTTAGTCCCGACCGTCAACAGGTATCAGTGTCCAGTGCAGCTGGGCATAGTTAGTCCCGACCGTGGCCCGGTATCACCGTCCCGACCGTGGCCCGGTATCACCGTCCCGACCGTCACCAGGTGTCAGTGACCAGTGCAGCTGGGCATAGCTAGCCCCGACCGTCACCCGGTATCAGTGTCCAGTGCAGCTGGGCATAGTTAGTCCCGACCGTGGCCCGGTATCAGTGTCCAGTGCAGCTGGGCATAGTTAGTCCCGACCGTGGCCCGGTATCACCGTCCCGACCGTCACCAGGTGTCAGTGACCAGTGCAGCTGGGCATAGTTAGTCCCGACCGTGGCACGGTATCAGTGTCCAGTACAGCTGGGCATAGTTAGTCCAGACCGTGGCCCGGTATCGCCGTCCCGACCGTGGCCAGGTATCACCGTCCCGACCGTGGCCCGGTATCAGTGACCAGTGCAGCTGGGCATAGTTAGTCCCGACGGTCACCAGGTATCAGTGTCCAGTGCAGCTGGGCATAGTTAGTCCCGACCGTGGTCCGGTATCACCGTCCCGACCGTCACCAGGTATCAGTGTCCAGTGCAGCTGGGCATAGTTAGTCCCGACCGTGGCTCGGTATCAGTGATCAGTACAGCTGGGCATAGTTAGTCCCGACCGTGGCCCGGTATCAGTGACCAGTGCAGCTGGGCATAGTTAGTCCCGACCGTGGCCTGGTATCGCCGTCCCGACCGTGGCCAGGTATCACCGTCCCGACCATGGCCCAGTATCAGTGTCCAGTGCAGCTGGGCATAGTTAGTTCCGACCGTGGCCCGGTATCGCCGTCCCGACCTTGGCCAGGTATCACCGTCCCGACCGTGGCCCGGTATCACCGTCCCGACCGTCACCCGGTATCAGTGTCCAGTGCAGCTGGGCATAGTTAGTCCCGACCGTGGTCCGGTATCACCGTCCCGACCATCACCAGGTATCAGTGTCCAGTGCAGCTGGGCATAGTTAGTCCCGACCGTGGCCCGGTATCAGTGTTCAGTACAGCTGGGCATAGTTAGTCCCGACCGTGGCCCGGTATTAGTGACCAGTGCAGCTGGGCATAGTTAGTCCCGACCGTGGCCCGGTATCAGTGTCCAGTGCAGCTGGGCATAGTTAGTCCCGACCGTGGCCCGGTATCAGTGACCAGTGCAGCTGGGCATAGTTAGTCCCGACCGTCACCAGGTATCAGTGTCCAGTGCAGCTGGGCATAGTTAGTCCCGACCGTGGTCCGGTATCACCGTCCCGACCGTCACCAGGTATCAGTGTCCAGTGCAGCTGGGCATAGTTAGTCCCGACCGTGGCCCGGTATCAGTGTTCAGTACAGCTGGGCATAGTTAGTCCAGACCGTGGCCCGGTATCAGTGACCAGTGCAGCTGGGCATAGTTAGTCCCGACCGTGGCCCGGTATCACCGTCCCGACCGTCACCCGGTATCAGTGTCCAGTGCAGCTGGGCATAGTTAGTCCCGACCGTGGCCCGGTATCAGTGTCCAGTGCAGCTGGACATAGTTAGTCCCGACCGTGGCCCGGTATCACCGTCCCGACCGTGGTCCGGTATCAGTGACCAGTGCAGTTGGGCATAGTTAGTCCCGACCGTGGCCAGGTATCAGTGACCAGTGCAGCTGGGCATAGTTAGTCCCAACCGTGGCCCGGTATCAGTGACCAGTGCAGCTGGGCATAGTTAGTCCCGACCGTGACCCGGTATCAGTGTCCCGACCGTGGCCCGGTATCAGTGTCCAGTGAAGCTGGGCATAGTTAGTCCCGACCGTGGCCCGGTATCAGTGTCCAGTGCAGCTGGGCATAGTTAGTCCCGAACGTGGCCCGGTATCAGTGTCCAGTACAGCTGGGCATAGTTAGTCCCGACCGTGGCCCGGTATCAGTGTCCAGTACAGCTGGGCATAGTTAGTCCCGACCGTGACCCGGTATCAGTGTCCAGTGCAGCTGGGCATAGTTAGTCCCGACCGTGGCCCGGTATCAGTGTCCAGTACAGCTGGGCATAGTTAGTCCCGACCGTGGCCCGGTATCACCGTCCTGACCGTGGCCCGGTATCAGTGTCCAGTGCAGCTGGGCATAGTTAGTCCCGACCGTGGCCAGGTATCACCGTCCCGACCGTGGCCAAGTATCAGTGTCCAGTGCAGCTGGGCATAGTTAGTCCCGAGCGTGGCCCGGTATCACCGTCCTGACCGTCACCAGGTATCAGTGACCAGTGCAGCTGGGCATAGTTAGTCCCGACCGTGGTCCGGTATCATCGTCCCGACCGTGGCCAGGTATCACCGTCCCGACCGTGTCCCGGTATCACCGTCCCGACCGTCACCCGGTATCAGTGTCCAGTGCAGCTGGGCATAGTTAGTCCCGACCGTGGCCAGGTATCAGTGTCCAGTGCAGCTGGGCATAGTTAGTCCCGACCGTGGCCCAGTATCAGTGACCAGTGCAGCTGGGCATAATTAGTCCCGACCGTGGCCCGGTATCAGGGACCAGTGCAGCTGGGCATAGTTAGTCCCGACCGTGACCCGGTATCACCGTCCCGACCGTGGCCAGGTATCAGTGTCCAGTGCAGCTGGGCATAGTTAGTCCCGACCGTGGCCCGGTATCAGTGTCCAGTGCAGCTGGGCATAGTTAGTCCCGACCGTGGCCCGGTATCACCGTCCCGACCGTGGCCCGGTATCAGTGTCCAGTGCAGCTGGGCATAGTTAGTCCCGACCGTCACCAGGTATCAGTGTCCAGTGCAGCTGGGCATAGTTAGTCCCGACCGTGACCTGGTATCACCGTCCCGACCGTGGCCCGGTATCAGTGTCCAGTGCAGCTGGGCATAGTTAGTCCAGACCGTGGCCCGGTATCACCGTCCCGACCGTGGCCAGGTATCAGTGTCCAGTGCAGCTGGGCATAGTTAGTCCCGACCGTGACCTGGTATCACCGTCCCGACCGTGGCCCGGTATCAGTGTCCAGTGCAGCTGGGCATAGTTAGTCCAGACCGTGGCCCGGTATCACCGTCCCGACCGTGGCCAGGTATCAGTGTCCAGTACAGCTGGGCATAGTTAGTCCCGACCGTCACCCGGTATCAGTGTCCAGTACAGCTGGGCATAGTTAGTCCCGACCGTCACCCGGTATCAGTGTCCAGTACAGCTGGGCATAGTTAGTCCCAACCGTGGCCCGGTATCAGTGTCCAGTGCAGCTGGGCATAGTTAGTCCCCACCGTGGCCCGGTATCACCGTCCCGACCGTGGCCCGGTATCAGTGTCCAGTGCAGCTGGGCATAGTTAGTCCCGACCGTGGCCCGGTATCACCGTCCCGACCGTGGCCAGGTATCAGTGTCCAGTGCAGCTGGGCATAGTTAGTCCCGACCGTGGCCCGGTATCAGTGTCCAGTGCAGCTGGGCATAGTTAGTCCCGACCGTGGCCCGGTATCAGTGACCAGTGCAGCTGGGCATAGTTAGTCCCGACCGTGGCCCGGTATCAGTGTCCAGTGCAGCTGGGCATAGTTAGTCCCGACCGTGGCCCGGTATCAGTGACCAGTGCAGCTGGGCATAGTTAGTCCCGACCGTGGCCCGGTATCAGTGACCAGTGCAGCTGGGTATAGTTAGTCCCGACCGTGGCCCGGTATCAGTGTCCAGTGCAGCTGGGCATAGTTAGTCCAGACCGTGGCCCGGTATCAGTGTTCATTGCAGCTTGGCATAGTTACTCCCGACCGTGGCCCGGTATCAGTGTCCAGTACAGCTGGGCATAGTTAGTCCCGACCGTGGCCCGGTATCAGTGACCAGTGCAGCTGGGCATAGTTAGTCCCGACCGTGGCCCGGTATCAGTGTCCAGTGCAGCTGGGCATAGTTAGTCCCGACCGTGGCCCGGTATCAGTGACCAGTGCAGCTGGGCATAGTTAGTCCCGACCGTGGCCCGGTATCAGTGACCAGTGCAGCTGGGCATAGTTAGTCCCGACCGTGGCCCGGTATCAGTGTCCAGTGCAGCTGGGCATAGTTAGTCCAGACCGTGGCCCGGTATCAGTGTTCATTGCAGCTTGGCATAGTTACTCCCGACCGTGGCCCGGTATCAGTGTCCAGTACAGCTGGGCATAGTTAGTCCCGACCGTGGCCCGGTATCAGTGTCCAGTACAGCTGGGCATAGTTAGTCCCGACCGTGGCCCGGTATCAGTGTCCAGTGCAGCTGGGCATAGTTAGTCCCGACCGTGGCCCGGTATCAGTGTTCAGTGCAGCTGGGCATAGTTAGTCCCGACCGTGGCCCGGTATCACCGTCCCGACCGTGGCCAGGTATCAGTGTCCAGTGCAGTTGGGCATAGTTAGTCCCGACCGTGGCCCGGTATCAGTGTCCAGTGCAGCTGGGCATAGTTAGTCCAGACCGTGGCCCGGTATCAGTGTTCATTGCAGCTTGGCATAGTTACTCCCGACCGTGGCCCGGTATCAGTGTCCAGTACAGCTGGGCATAGTTAGTCCCGACCGTGGCCCGGTATCAGTGTCCAGTGCAGCTGGGCATAGTTAGTCCCGACCGTGGCCCGGTATCAGTGTTCAGTGCAGCTGGGCATAGTTAGTCCCGACCGTGGCCCGGTATCACCGTCCCGACCGTCACCAGGTGTCAGTGACCAGTGCAGCTGGGCATAGTTAGTCCCGACCGTCAACAGGTATCAGTGTCCAGTGCAGCTGGGCATAGTTAGTCCCGACCGTGGCCCGGTATCGCCGTCCCGACCGTGGCCCGGTATCAGTGTCCAGTGCAGCTGGGCATAGTTAGTCCCGACCGTGGCCCGGTATTAGTGACCAGTGCAGCTGGGCATAGTTAGTCCCGACCGTCACCCGGTATTACCGTCCCGACCGTGGCCCGGTATCAGTGTCCCGACCGTGGCCCGGTATCAGTGTCCAGTGCAGCTGGGTATAGTTAGTCCCGACCGTGGCCAGGTATCAGTGTCCAGTGCAGCTGGGCATAGTTAGTCCCGACCGTGGCCCGGTATCACCGTCCCGACCGTGGCCCGGTATCAGTGTCCAGTACAGCTGGGCATAGTTAGTCCCGACCGTCACCCGGTATTACCGTCCCGACCGTCACCCGGTATCAGTGTCCAGTGCAGCTGGGCATAGTTAATCCCGACCGTGGCCCGGTATCAGTGTCCAGTGCAGCTGGGTATAGTTAGTCCCGACCGTGGCCCGGTATCAGTGTCCAGTGCAGCTGGGTATAGTTAGTCCCGACCGTGACCAGGTATCAGTGCCCAGTGCAGCTGGGTATAGTTAGTCCCGACCGTGACCAGGTATCAGTGCCCAGTGCAGCTGGGTATAGTTAGTCCCGACCGTGACCAGGTATCAGTGTCCAGTGCAGCTGGGTATAGTTAGTCCCGACCGTCACCCGGTATCAGTGTCCAGTGCAGCTGGGCATAGTTAGTCCCGACCGTGGCCCGGTATCAGTGTCCAGTGCAGCTGGGTATAGTTAGTCCCGACCGTGACCAGGTATCAGTGCCCAGTGCAGCTGGGTATAGTTAGTCCCGACCGTGGCCCGGTATCAGTGTCCAGTGCAGCTGGGTATAGTTAGTCCCGACCGTGGCCAGGTATCAGTGTCCAGTGCAGCTGGGCATAGTTAGTCCCGACCGTGGCCCGGTATCACCGTCCCGACCGTCACCAGGTGTCAGTGACCAGTGCAGCTGGGCATAGTTAGTCCCGACCGTCAACAGGTATCAGTGTCCAGTGCAGCTGGGCATAGTTAGTCCCGACCGTGGCCCGGTATCACCGTCCCGACCGTCACCAGGTGTCAGTGACCAGTGCAGCTGGGCATAGTTAGTCCCGACCGTCAACAGGTATTAGTGTCCAGTGCAGCTGGGCATAGTTAGTCCCGACCGTGGCCCGGTATCACCGTCCCGACCGTCACCAGGTGTCAGTGACCAGTGCAGCTGGGCATAGTTAGTCCCGACCGTCAACAGGTATTAGTGTCCAGTGCAGCTGGGCATAGTTAGTCCCGACCGTGGCCCGGTATCACCGTCCCGACCGTCACCAGGTGTCAGTGACCAGTGCAGCTGGGCATAGTTAGTCCCGACCGTCAACAGGTATCAGTGTCCAGTGCAGCTGGGCATAGTTAGTCCCGACCGTGGCCCGGTATCGCCGTCCCGACCGTCACCCGGAATCAGTGTCCAGTGCAGCTGGGCATAGTTAGTCCCGACCGTGGCCCGGTATCAGTGACCAGTGCAGCTGGGCATAGTTAGTCCCGACCGTCACCAGGTATCAGTGTCCAGTGCAGCTGGGCATAGTTAGTCCCGACCGTGGTCCGGTATCACCGTCCCGACCGTCACCAGGTATCAGTGTCCAGTGCAGCTGGGCATAGTTAGTCCCGACCGTGGCCCGGTATCAGTGTCCAGTGCAGCTGGGCATAGTTAGTCCCGACCGTGGCCCGGTATCACCGTCTCGACCGTGGCTCGGTATCAGTGTCCAGTGCAGCTGGGCATAGTTAGTCCCGACCGTCACCAGGTATTAGTGTCCAGTACAGCTGGGCATAGTTAGTTCCGACCGTGGCCCGGTATCGCCGTCCCGACCGTGGCCAGGTATCACCTTCCCGACCGTGGCCCGGTATCACCGTCCCGACCGTCACCCGGTATCAGTGTCCAGTGCAGCTGGGCATAGTTAGTCCCGACCGTGGTCCGGTATCACCGTCCCGACCATCACCAGGTATCAGTGTCCAGTGCAGCTGGGCATAGTTAGTCCCGACCGTGGCCCGGTATCAGTGTTCAGTACAGCTGGGCATAGTTAGTCCCGACCGTGGCCCGGTATTAGTGACCAGTGCAGCTGGGCATAGTTAGTCCCAACCGTGGCCCGGTATCAGTGTCCAGTGCAGCTGGGCATAGTTAGTCCCGACCGTGGCCCGGTATCAGTGACCAGTGCAGCTGGGCATAATTAGTCCCGACCGTCACCAGGTATCAGTGTCCAGTGCAGCTGGGCATAGTTAGTCCCGACCGTGGTCCGGTATCACCGTCCCGACCGTCACCAGGTATCAGTGTCCAGTGCAGCTGGGCATAGTTAGTCCCGACCGTGGCCCGGTATCAGTGTTCAGTACAGCTGGGCATAGTTAGTCCAGACCGTGGCCCGGTATCAGTGACCAGTGCAGCTGGGCATAGTTAGTCCCGACCGTGGCCCGGTATCACCGTCCCGACCGTGGCCCAGTATCAGTGTCCAGTGCAGCTGGGCATAGTTAGTCCCGACCGTGGCCCGGTATCACCGTCCCGACCGTCACCCGGTATCAGTGTCCAGTGCAGCTGGGCATAGTTAGTCCCGACCGTGGCCCGGTATCAGTGTCCAGTGCAGCTGGACATAGTTAGTCCCGACCGTGGCCCGGTATCACCGTCCCGACCGTGGTCCGGTATCAGTGACCAGTGCAGTTGGGCATAGTTAGTCCCGACCGTGGCCAGGTATCAGTGACCAGTGCAGCTGGGCATAGTTAGTCCCAACCGTGGCCCGGTATCAGTGACCAGTGCAGCTGGGCATAGTTAGTCCCGACCGTGACCCGGTATCAGTGTCCCGACCGTGGCCCGGTATCAGTGTCCAGTGAAGCTGGGCATAGTTAGTCCCGACCGTGGCCCGGTATCAGTGTCCAGTGCAGCTGGGCATAGTTAGTCCCGACCGTGGCCCGGTATCAGGGTCCAGTACAGCTGGGCATAGTTAGTCCCGACCGTGGCCCGGTATCAGTGTCCAGTACAGCTGGGCATAGTTAGTCCCGACCGTGGCCCGGTATCAGTGTCCAGTGCAGCTGGGCATAGTTAGTCCCGACCGTGGCCCGGTATCAGTGTCCAGTACAGCTGGACATAGTTAGTCCCGACCGTGGCCCGGTATCACCGTACCGACCGTGGCCCGGTATCAGTGTCCAGTGCAGCTGGGCATAGTTAGTCCCGACCGTGGCCAGGTATCACCGTCCCGACCGTGGCCAAGTATCAGTGTCCAGTGCAGCTGGGCATAGTTAGTCCCGAGCGTGGCCCGGTATCACCGTCCCGACCGTCACCAGGTATCAGTGACCAGTGCAGCTGGGCATAGTTAGTCCCGACCGTCAACAGGTATCAGTGTCCAGTGCAGCCGGGCATATTTAGTCCCGACCGTGGCCCGGTATCACCGTCCCGACCGTGGCCCGGTATCAGTGTCCAGTGCAGCTGGGCATAGTTAGTCCCGACCGTGGTCCGGTATCATCGTCCCGACCGTGGCCAGGTATCACCGTCCCAACCGTGTCCCGGTATCACCGTCCCGACCGTCACCCGGTATCAGTGTCCAGTGCAGCTGGGCATAGTTAGTCCCGACCGTGGCCAGGTATCAGTGTCCAGTGCAGCTGGACATAGTTAGTCCCGACCGTGGCCCGGTATCAGGGACCAGTGCAGCTGGGCATAATTAGTCCCGACCGTGGCCCGGTATCAGTGACCAGTGCAGCTGGGCATAATTAGTCCCGACCGTGGCCCGGTATCAGGGACCAGTGCAGCTGGGCATAGTTAGTCCCGACCGTGGCCCGGTATCACCGCCCCGACCGTGGCCAGGTATCAGTGTCCAGTGCAGCTGGGCATAGTTAGTCCCGACCGTGGCCCGGTATCAGTGTCCAGTGCAGCTGGGCATAGTTAGTCCCGACCGTGGCCCGGTATCACCGTCCCGACCGTGGCCCGGTATCAGTGTCCAGTGCAGCTGGGCATAGTTAGTCCCGACCGTCACCAGGTATCAGTGTCCAGTGCAGCTGGGCATAGTTAGTCCCGACCGTGACCTGGTATCACCGTCCCGACCGTGGCCCGGTATCAGTGTCCAGTGCGGCTGGGCATAGTTAGTCCCGACCGTGGCCCGGTATCAGTGTCCAGTGCAGCTGGGCATAGTTAGTCCCGACCGTGGCCCGGTATCAGTGACCAGTGCAGCTGGGCATAGTTAGTCCCGACCGTGGCCCGGTATCAGTGTCCAGTGCAGCTGGGTATAGTTAGTCCCGACCGTGGCCCGGTATCACCGTCCCGACCGTGGTCAGGTATCAGTGTCCAGTGCAGCTGGGCATAGTTAGTCCCGACCGTGGCCCGGTATCAGTGACCAGTGCAGCTGGGCATAGTTAGTCCCGACCGTCACCAGGTATCAGTGACCAGTGCAGCTGGGCATAGTTAGTCCCGACCGTGGCCCGGTATCAGTGACCAGTGCAGCTGGGCATAGTTAGTCCCGACCGTGGCCCGGTATCAGTGTCCAGTACAGCTGGGCATAGTTAGTCCCGACCGTGGCCCGGTATCAGTGTCCAGTACAGCTGGGTATAGTTAGTCCCGACCGTGGCCCGGTATCAGTGTCCAGTGCAGCTGGGCATAGTTAGTCCCGACCGTGGCCCGGTATCACCGTCCCGACCGTCACCAAGTGTCAGTGACCAGTGCAGCTGGGCATAGTTAGTCCCGACCGTGGCCCGGTATCAGTGTCCAGTACAGCTGGGCATAGTTAGTCCCGACCGTGGCCCGGTATCACCGTCCCGACCGTGGCCCGGTATCAGTGTCCAGTACAGCTGGGCATAGTTAGTCCCGACCGTGGCCCGGTATCACCGTCCCGACCGTGGCCCGGTATCAGTGTCCAGTACAGCTGAGCATAGTTAGTCCCGACCGTGGCCCGGTATCACCGTCCCGACCGTGGCCCGGTATCAGTGTCCAGTGCAGCTGGGCATAGTTAGTCCCGACCGTGGTCCGGTATCACCGTCCCGACCGTGGCCCGGTATCAGTGTCCAGTACAGCTGGGCATAGTTAGTCCTGACCGTGGCCCGGTATCACCGTCCCGAACGTGGCCAGGTATCAGTGTCCAGTGCAGCTGGGCATAGTTAGTCCCGACTGTGGCCCGGTATCAGTGTTCAGTGCAGCTGGGCATAGTTAGTCCCGACCGTGGCCCGGTTTCACCGTCCCGACCGTGGCCAGGTATCAGTGTGCAGTGCAGTTGGGCATAGTTAGTCCCGACCGTGGCCCGGTATCAGTGTCCAGTGCAGCTGGGCATAGTTAGTCCCGACCGTGTCCCGGTATCAGTGTCCAGTGCAGCTGGGCATAGTTAGTCCCGACCGTGGCCCGGTATCACCGTCCCGACCGTGGCCCGGTATCAGTGTCCAGTGCAGCTGGGCATAGTTAGTCCCGACCGTGGCCCGGTATCACCGTCCCGACCGTGGCCAGGTATCAGTGTCCAGTGCAGCTGGGCATAGTTAGTCCCGACCGTGGCCCGGTATCAGTGTCCAGTGCAGCTGGGCATAGTTAGTCCCGACCGTCACCAGGTATCAGTGTTCAGTGCAGCTGGGCATAGTTAGTCCCGACCGTGGCCCGGTATCAGTGTCCAGTACAGCTGGGCATAGTTAGTCCCGACCGTGGCCCGGTATCAGTGTCCAGTACAGCTGGGCATAGTTAGTCCCGACCGTGGCCCGGTATCAGTGTCCAGTGCAGCTGGGCATAGTTAGTCCCGACCGTGGCCCGGTATCACCGTCTCGACCGTCACCAGGTGTCAGTGACCAGTGCAGCTGGGCATAGTTAGTCCCGACCGTGGCCCGGTATCAGTGTCCAGTGCAGCTGGGCATAGTTAGTCCCGACCGTGGCACGGTATCAGTGTCCAGTGCAGCTGGGTATAGTTAGTCCAGACCGTGGCCCGGTATCACCGTCCCGACCGTGGCCAGGTGTCACCGTCCCGACCGTGGCCCGGTATCAGTGTCCAGTGCAGCTGGGCATAGTTAGTCCCGACCGTGGCCCGGTATTAGTGACCAGTGCAGCTGGGCATAGTTAGTCCCGACCGTCACCCGGTATTACCGTCCCGACCGTGGCCTGGTATCAGTGTCCAGTGCAGCTGGGCATAGTTAGTCCCGACCGTCACCCGGTATTAGTGACCAGTGCAGCTGGGCATAGTTAGTCCCGACCGTCACCCGGTATTACCGTCCCGACCGTGGCCTGGTATCAGTGTCCAGTGCAGCTGGGCATAGTTAGTCCCGACCGTGGCCCGGTATTAGTGACCAGTGCAGCTGGGCATAGTAAGTCCCGACCGTGGCCCGGTATCAGTGACCAGTGCAGCTGGGCATAGTTAGTCCCGACCGTGGCCCGGTATCAGTGTCCAGTGCAGCTGGGTATAGTTAGTCCCGACCGTGGCCAGGTATCAGTGTCCAGTGCAGCTGGGCATAGTTAGTCCCGACCGTGGCCCGGTATCACCGTCCCGACCGTGGCCCGGTATCAGTGTCCGGTACAGCTGGGCATAGTTAGTCCCGACCGTCACCCGGTATTACCGTCCCGACCGTCACCCGGTATCAGTGTCCAGTGCAGCTGGGTATAGTTAGTCCCGACCGTGGCCCGGTATCAGTGTCCGGTACAGCTGGGCATAGTTAGTCCCGACCGTCACCCGGTATTACCGTCCCGACCGTCACCAGGTATCAGTGTCCAGTGCAGCTGGGCATAGTTAGTCCCGACCGTGGCCCGGTATCAGTGTCCAGTGCAGCTGGGTATAGTTAGTCCCGACCGTGGCCAGGTATCAGTGTCCAGTGCAGCTGGGCATAGTTAGTCCCGACCGTGGCCCGGTATCACCGTCCCGACCGTGGCCCGGTATCAGTGTCCGGTACAGCTGGGCATAGTTAGTCCCGACCGTCACCCGGTATTACCGTCCCGACCGTCACCCGGTATCAGTGTCCAGTGCAGCTGGGTATAGTTAGTCCCGACCGTGGCCCGGTATCAGTGTCCAGTGCAGCTGGGTATAGTTAGTCCCGACCGTGGCCCGGTATCAGTGTCCAGTGCAGCTGGGTATAGTTAGTCCCGACCGTGGCCCGGTATCACCGTCCCAACCGTCACCAGGTGTCAGTGACCAGTGCAGCTGGGCATAGTTAGTCCCGACCGTCAACAGGTATCAGTGTCCAGTGCAGCTGGGCATAGTTAGTCCCGACCGTGGCCCGGTATCACCGTCCCGACCGTGGCCCGGTATCACCGTCCCGACCGTCACCAGGTGTCAGTGACCAGTGCAGCTGGGCATAGCTAGCCCCGACCGTCAACAGGTATCAGTGTCCAGTGCAGCTGGGCATAGTTAGTCCCGACCGTGGCCCGGTATCAGTGTCCAGTGCAGCTGGGCATAGTTAGTCCCGACCGTGGCCCGGTATCACCGTCCCGACCGTCACCAGGTGTCAGTGACCAGTGCAGCTGGGCATAGTTAGTCCCGACCGTGGCACGGTATCAGTGTCCAGTACAGCTGGGCATAGTTAGTCCAGACCGTGGCCCGGTATCGCCGTCCCGACCGTGGCCAGGTATCACCGTCCCGACCGTGGCCCGGTATCAGTGACCAGTGCAGCTGGGCATAGTTAGTCCCGACGGTCACCAGGTATCAGTGTCCAGTGCAGCTGGGCATAGTTAGTCCCGACCGTGGTCCGGTATCACCGTCCCGACCGTCACCAGGTATCAGTGTCCAGTGCAGCTGGGCATAGTTAGTCCCGACCGTGGCTCGGTATCAGTGATCAGTACAGCTGGGCATAGTTAGTCCCGACCGTGGCCCGGTATCAGTGACCAGTGCAGCTGGGCATAGTTAGTCCCGACCGTGGCCTGGTATCGCCGTCCCGACCGTGGCCAGGTATCACCGTCCCGACCATGGCCCAGTATCAGTGTCCAGTGCAGCTGGGCATAGTTAGTTCCGACCGTGGCCCGGTATCGCCGTCCCGACCTTGGCCAGGTATCACCGTCCCGACCGTGGCCCGGTATCACCGTCCCGACCGTCACCCGGTATCAGTGTCCAGTGCAGCTGGGCATAGTTAGTCCTGACCGTGGCCCGGTATCAGTGTTCAGTACAGCTGGGCATAGTTAGTCCCGACCGTGGCCCGGTATCAGTGTCCAGTGCAGCTGGGCATAGTTAGTCCCGACCGTGGCCCGGTATCAGTGTCCAGTGCAGCTGGGCATAGTTAGTCCCGACCGTGGCCCGGTATCAGTGACCAGTGCAGCTGGGCATAGTTAGTCCCGACCGTCACCAGGTATCAGTGTCCAGTGCAGCTGGGCATAGTTAGTCCCGACCGTGGTCCGGTATCACCGTCCCGACCGTCACCAGGTATCAGTGTCCAGTGCAGCTGGGCATAGTTAGTCCCGACCGTGGCCCGGTATCAGTGTTCAGTACAGCTGGGCATAGTTAGTCCAGACCGTGGCCCGGTATCAGTGACCAGTGCAGCTGGGCATAGTTAGTCCCGACCGTGGCCCGGTATCACCGTCCCGACCGTGGCCCGGTATCAGTGTCCAGTGCAGCTGGGCATAGTTAGTCCCGACCGTGGCCCGGTATCACCGTCCCGACCGTCACCCGGTATCAGTGTCCAGTGCAGCTGGGCATAGTTAGTCCCGACCGTGGCCCGGTATCAGTGTCCAGTGCAGCTGGACATAGTTAGTCCCGACCGTGGCCCGGTATCACCGTCCCGACCGTGGTCCGGTATCAGTGACCAGTGCAGTTGGGCATAGTTAGTCCCGACCGTGGCCAGGTATCAGTGACCAGTGCAGCTGGGCATAGTTAGTCCCAACCGTGGCCCGGTATCAGTGACCAGTGCAGCTGGGCATAGTTAGTCCCGACCGTGACCCGGTATCAGTGTCCCGACCGTGGCCCGGTATCAGTGTCCAGTGAAGCTGGGCATAGTTAGTCCCGACCGTGGCCCGGTATCAGTGTCCAGTGCAGCTGGGCATAGTTAGTCCCGACCGTGGCCCGGTATCAGTGTCCAGTACAGCTGGGCATAGTTAGTCCCGACCGTGGCCCGGTATCAGTGTCCAGTACAGCTGGGCATAGTTAGTCCCGACCGTGACCCGGTATCAGTGTCCAGTGCAGCTGGGCATAGTTAGTCCCGACCGTGGCCCGGTATCAGTGTCCAGTACAGCTGGGCATAGTTAGTCCCGACCGTGGCCCGGTATCACCGTCCTGACCGTGGCCCGGTATCAGTGTCCAGTGCAGCTGGGCATAGTTAGTCCCGACCGTGGCCAGGTATCACCGTCCCGACCGTGGCCAAGTATCAGTGTCCAGTGCAGCTGGGCATAGTTAGTCCCGAGCGTGGCCCGGTATCACCGTCCTGACCGTCACCAGGTATCAGTGACCAGTGCAGCTGGGCATAGTTAGTCCCGACCGTGGTCCGGTATCATCGTCCCGACCGTGGCCAGGTATCACCGTCCCGACCGTGTCCCGGTATCACCGTCCCGACCGTCACCCGGTATCAGTGTCCAGTGCAGCTGGGCATAGTTAGTCCCGACCGTGGCCAGGTATCAGTGTCCAGTGCAGCTGGGCATAGTTAGTCCCGACCGTGGCCCAGTATCAGTGACCAGTGCAGCTGGGCATAATTAGTCCCGACCGTGGCCCGGTATCAGGGACCAGTGCAGCTGGGCATAGTTAGTCCCGACCGTGACCCGGTATCACCGTCCCGACCGTGGCCAGGTATCAGTGTCCAGTGCAGCTGGGCATAGTTAGTCCCGACCGTGGCCCGGTATCAGTGTCCAGTGCAGCTGGGCATAGTTAGTCCCGACCGTGGCCCGGTATCACCGTCCCGACCGTGGCCCGGTATCAGTGTCCAGTGCAGCTGGGCATAGTTAGTCCCGACCGTCACCAGGTATCAGTGTCCAGTGCAGCTGGGCATAGTTAGTCCCGACCGTGACCTGGTATCACCGTCCCGACCGTGGCCCGGTATCAGTGTCCAGTGCAGCTGGGCATAGTTAGTCCAGACCGTGGCCCGGTATCACCGTCCCGACCGTGGCCAGGTATCAGTGTCCAGTGCAGCTGGGCATAGTTAGTCCCGACCGTGACCTGGTATCACCGTCCCGACCGTGGCCCGGTATCAGTGTCCAGTGCAGCTGGGCATAGTTAGTCCAGACCGTGGCCCGGTATCACCGTCCCGACCGTGGCCAGGTATCAGTGTCCAGTACAGCTGGGCATAGTTAGTCCCGACCGTCACCCGGTATCAGTGTCCAGTACAGCTGGGCATAGTTAGTCCCAACCGTGGCCCGGTATCAGTGTCCAGTGCAGCTGGGCATAGTTAGTCCCCACCGTGGCCCGGTATCACCGTCCCGACCGTGGCCCGGTATCAGTGTCCAGTGCAGCTGGGCATAGTTAGTCCCGACCGTGGCCCGGTATCACCGTCCCGACCGTGGCCAGGTATCAGTGTCCAGTGCAGCTGGGCATAGTTAGTCCCGACCGTGGCCCGGTATCAGTGTCCAGTGCAGCTGGGCATAGTTAGTCCCGACCGTGGCCCGGTATCAGTGACCAGTGCAGCTGGGCATAGTTAGTCCCGACCGTGGCCCGGTATCAGTGTCCAGTGCAGCTGGGCATAGTTAGTCCCGACCGTGGCCCGGTATCAGTGACCAGTGCAGCTGGGCATAGTTAGTCCCGACCGTGGCCCGGTATCAGTGACCAGTGCAGCTGGGCATAGTTAGTCCCGACCGTGGCCCGGTATCAGTGTCCAGTGCAGCTGGGCATAGTTAGTCCAGACCGTGGCCCGGTATCAGTGTTCATTGCAGCTTGGCATAGTTACTCCCGACCGTGGCCCGGTATCAGTGTCCAGTACAGCTGGGCATAGTTAGTCCCGACCGTGGCCCGGTATCAGTGACCAGTGCAGCTGGGCATAGTTAGTCCCGACCGTGGCCCGGTATCAGTGTCCAGTGCAGCTGGGCATAGTTAGTCCCGACCGTGGCCCGGTATCAGTGACCAGTGCAGCTGGGCATAGTTAGTCCCGACCGTGGCCCGGTATCAGTGACCAGTGCAGCTGGGCATAGTTAGTCCCGACCGTGGCCCGGTATCAGTGTCCAGTGCAGCTGGGCATAGTTAGTCCAGACCGTGGCCCGGTATCAGTGTTCATTGCAGCTTGGCATAGTTACTCCCGACCGTGGCCCGGTATCAGTGTCCAGTACAGCTGGGCATAGTTAGTCCCGACCGTGGCCCGGTATCAGTGTCCAGTACAGCTGGGCATAGTTAGTCCCGACCGTGGCCCGGTATCAGTGTCCAGTGCAGCTGGGCATAGTTAGTCCCGACCGTGGCCCGGTATCAGTGTTCAGTGCAGCTGGGCATAGTTAGTCCCGACCGTGGCCCGGTATCACCGTCCCGACCGTGGCCAGGTATCAGTGTCCAGTGCAGTTGGGCATAGTTAGTCCCGACCGTGGCCCGGTATCAGTGTCCAGTGCAGCTGGGCATAGTTAGTCCAGACCGTGGCCCGGTATCAGTGTTCATTGCAGCTTGGCATAGTTACTCCCGACCGTGGCCCGGTATCAGTGTCCAGTACAGCTGGGCATAGTTAGTCCCGACCGTGGCCCGGTATCAGTGTCCAGTGCAGCTGGGCATAGTTAGTCCCGACCGTGGCCCGGTATCAGTGTTCAGTGCAGCTGGGCATAGTTAGTCCCGACCGTGGCCCGGTATCACCGTCCCGACCGTCACCAGGTGTCAGTGACCAGTGCAGCTGGGCATAGTTACTCCCGACCGTCAACAGGTATCAGTGTCCAGTGCAGCTGGGCATAGTTAGTCCCGACCGTGGCCCGGTATCGCCGTCCCGACCGTGGCCCGGTATCAGTGTCCAGTGCAGCTGGGCATAGTTAGTCCCGACCGTGGCCCGGTATTAGTGACCAGTGCAGCTGGGCATAGTTAGTCCCGACCGTCACCCGGTATTACCGTCCCGACCGTGGCCCGGTATCAGTGTCCCGACCGTGGCCCGGTATCAGTGTCCAGTGCAGCTGGGTATAGTTAGTCCCGACCGTGGCCAGGTATCAGTGTCCAGTGCAGCTGGGCATAGTTAGTCCCGACCGTGGCCCGGTATCACCGTCCCGACCGTGGCCCGGTATCAGTGTCCAGTACAGCTGGGCATAGTTAGTCCCGACCGTCACCCGGTATTACCGTCCCGACCGTCACCCGGTATCAGTGTCCAGTGCAGCTGGGCATAGTTAGTCCCGACCGTGGCCCGGTATCAGTGTCCAGTGCAGCTGGGTATAGTTAGTCCCGACCGTGACCAGGTATCAGTGCCCAGTGCAGCTGGGTATAGTTAGTCCCGACCGTGGCCCGGTATCAGTGTCCAGTGCAGCTGGGTATAGTTAGTCCCGACCGTGGCCAGGTATCAGTGTCCAGTGCAGCTGGGCATAGTTAGTCCCGACCGTGGCCCGGTATCACCGTCCCGACCGTAACCAGGTGTCAGTGACCAGTGCAGCTGGGCATAGTTAGTCCCGACCGTCAACAGGTATCAGTGTCCAGTGCAGCTGGGCATAGTTAGTCCCGACCGTGGCCCGGTATCACCGTCCCGACCGTCACCAGGTGTCAGTGACCAGTGCAGCTGGGCATAGTTAGTCCCGACCGTCAACAGGTATTAGTGTCCAGTGCAGCTGGGCATAGTTAGTCCCGACCGTGGCCCGGTATCACCGTCCCGACCGTCACCAGGTGTCAGTGACCAGTGCAGCTGGGCATAGTTAGTCCCGACCGTCAACAGGTATCAGTGTCCAGTGCAGCTGGGCATAGTTAGTCCCGACCGTGGCCCGGTATCGCCGTCCCGACCGTCACCCGGAATCAGTGTCCAGTGCAGCTGGGCATAGTTAGTCCCGACCGTGGTCCGGTATCAGTGACCAGTGCAGCTGGGCATAGTTAGTCCCGACCGTCACCAGGTATCAGTGTCCAGTGCAGCTGGGCATAGTTAGTCCCGACCGTGGTCCGGTATCACCGTCCCGACCGTCACCAGGTATCAGTGTCCAGTGCAGCTGGGCATAGTTAGTCCCGACCGTGGCCCGGTATCAGTGTTCAGTACAGCTGGGCATAGTTAGTCCCGACCGTGGCCCGGTATCAGTGACCAGTGCAGCTGGGCATAGTTAGTCCCGACCGTGGCCCGGTATCGCCGTCCCGACCGTGGCCAGGTATCATCGTCCCGACCATGGCCCGGTATCAGTGTCCAGTGCAGCTGGGCATAGTTAGTTCCGACCGTGGCCCGGTATCGCCGTCCCGACCGTGGCCAGGTATCACCTTCCCGACCGTGGCCCGGTATCACCGTCCCGACCGTCACCCGGTATCAGTGTCCAGTGCAGCTGGGCATAGTTAGTCCCGACCGTGGTCCGGTATCACCGTCCCGACCATCACCAGGTATCAGTGTCCAGTGCAGCTGGGCATAGTTAGTCCCGACCGTGGCCCGGTATCAGTGTTCAGTACAGCTGGGCATAGTTAGTCCCGACCGTGGCCCGGTATTAGTGACCAGTGCAGCTGGGCATAGTTAGTCCCAACCGTGGCCCGGTATCAGTGTCCAGTGCAGCTGGGCATAGTTAGTCCCGACCGTGGCCCGGTATCAGTGACCAGTGCAGCTGGGCATAATTAGTCCCGACCGTCACCAGGTATCAGTGTCCAGTGCAGCTGGGCATAGTTAGTCCCGACCGTGGTCCGGTATCACCGTCCCGACCGTCACCAGGTATCAGTGTCCAGTGCAGCTGGGCATAGTTAGTCCCGACCGTGGCCCGGTATCAGTGTTCAGTACAGCTGGGCATAGTTAGTCCAGACCGTGGCCCGGTATCAGTGACCAGTGCAGCTGGGCATAGTTAGTCCCGACCGTGGCCCGGTATCACCGTCCCGACCGTGGCCCAGTATCAGTGTCCAGTGCAGCTGGGCATAGTTAGTCCCGACCGTGGCCCGGTATCACCGTCCCGACCGTCACCCGGTATCAGTGTCCAGTGCAGCTGGGCATAGTTAGTCCCGACCGTGGCCCGGTATCAGTGTCCAGTGCAGCTGGACATAGTTAGTCCCGACCGTGGCCCGGTATCACCGTCCCGACCGTGGTCCGGTATCAGTGACCAGTGCAGTTGGGCATAGTTAGTCCCGACCGTGGCCAGGTATCAGTGACCAGTGCAGCTGGGCATAGTTAGTCCCAACCGTGGCCCGGTATCAGTGACCAGTGCAGCTGGGCATAGTTAGTCCCGACCGTGACCCGGTATCAGTGTCCCGACCGTGGCCCGGTATCAGTGTCCAGTGAAGCTGGGCATAGTTAGTCCCGACCGTGGCCCGGTATCAGTGTCCAGTGCAGCTGGGCATAGTTAGTCCCGACCGTGGCCCGGTATCAGGGTCCAGTACAGCTGGGCATAGTTAGTCCCGACCGTGGCCCGGTATCAGTGTCCAGTACAGCTGGGCATAGTTAGTCCCGACCGTGGCCCGGTATCAGTGTCCAGTGCAGCTGGGCATAGTTAGTCCCGACCGTGGCCCGGTATCAGTGTCCAGTACAGCTGGACATAGTTAGTCCCGACCGTGGCCCGGTATCACCGTACCGACCGTGGCCCGGTATCAGTGTCCAGTGCAGCTGGGCATAGTTAGTCCCGACCGTGGCCAGGTATCACCGTCCCGACCGTGGCCAAGTATCAGTGTCCAGTGCAGCTGGGCATAGTTAGTCCCGAGCGTGGCCCGGTATCACCGTCCCGACCGTCACCAGGTATCAGTGACCAGTGCAGCTGGGCATAGTTAGTCCCGACCGTCAACAGGTATCAGTGTCCAGTGCAGCCGGGCATATTTAGTCCCGACCGTGGCCCGGTATCACCGTCCCGACCGTGGCCCGGTATCAGTGTCCAGTGCAGCTGGGCATAGTTAGTCCCGACCGTGGTCCGGTATCATCGTCCCGACCGTGGCCAGGTATCACCGTCCCAACCGTGTCCCGGTATCACCGTCCCGACCGTCACCCGGTATCAGTGTCCAGTGCAGCTGGGCATAGTTAGTCCCGACCGTGGCCAGGTATCAGTGTCCAGTGCAGCTGGACATAGTTAGTCCCGACCGTGGCCCGGTATCAGGGACCAGTGCAGCTGGGCATAATTAGTCCCGACCGTGGCCCGGTATCAGTGACCAGTGCAGCTGGGCATAATTAGTCCCGACCGTGGCCCGGTATCAGGGACCAGTGCAGCTGGGCATAGTTAGTCCCGACCGTGGCCCGGTATCACCGCCCCGACCGTGGCCAGGTATCAGTGTCCAGTGCAGCTGGGCATAGTTAGTCCCGACCGTGGCCCGGTATCAGTGTCCAGTGCAGCTGGGCATAGTTAGTCCCGACCGTGGCCCGGTATCACCGTCCCGACCGTGGCCCGGTATCAGTGTCCAGTGCAGCTGGGCATAGTTAGTCCCGACCGTCACCAGGTATCAGTGTCCAGTGCAGCTGGGCATAGTTAGTCCCGACCGTGACCTGGTATCACCGTCCCGACCGTGGCCCGGTATCAGTGTCCAGTGCGGCTGGGCATAGTTAGTCCCGACCGTGGCCCGGTATCAGTGTCCAGTGCAGCTGGGCATAGTTAGTCCCGACCGTGGCCCGGTATCAGTGTCCAGTGCAGCTGGGCATAGTTAGTCCCCACCGTGGCCCGGTATCAGTGTCCAGTGCAGCTGGGCATAGTTAGTTGCGACCGTGGCCCGGTATCAGTGTCCAGTGCAGCTGGGCATAGTTAGTCCCGACCGTCACCAGGTATCAGTGACCAGTGCATCTGGGCATAGTTAGTCCTGGCCGTGGCCCGGTATCAGTGACCAGTGCAGCTGGGCATAGTTAGTCCCGACCGTGGCCCGGTATCAGTGTCCAGTGCAGCTGGGTATAGTTAGTCCCGACCGTGGCCCGGTATCACCGTCCCGACCGTGGTCAGGTATCAGTGTCCAGTGCAGCTGGGCATAGTTAGTCCCGACCGTGGCCCGGTATCAGTGACCAGTGCAGCTGGGCATAGTTAGTCCCGACCGTCACCAGGTATCAGTGACCAGTGCAGCTGGGCATAGTTAGTCCCGACCGTGGCCCGGTATCAGTGACCAGTGCAGCTGGGCATAGTTAGTCCCGACCGTCACCAGGTATCAGTGACCAGTGCAGCTGGGCATAGTTAGTCCCGACCGTGGCCCGGTATCAGTGACCAGTGCAGCTGGGCATAGTTAGTCCCGACTGTGGCCCGGTATCAGTGTCCAGTGCAGCTGGGCATAGTTAGTCCCGACCGTGGCCCGGCATCAGTGTCCAGTGCAGCTGGGCATAGTTAGTCCCGACCCTGGCCCGGAATCAGTGTCCAGTGCAGCTGGGCATAGTTAGTTCCGACCGTGGCCCGGTATCACCGTCCCGACCGTGGCCAGGTATCAGTGTCCATTACAGCTGGGCATAGTTAGTCCAGACCGTGGCCCGGTATCAGTGACCAGTGCAGCTGGGCATAGTTAGTCCCGACCGTGGCCCGGTATCAGTGTCCAGTGCAGCTGGGCATAGTTAGTCCCGACCGTGGCCGGTATCAGTGACCAGTACAGCTGGGCATAGTTAGTCCCGACCGTGGCTCGGTATCACCATCCCGGCCGTGGCCCGGTATCAGTGTCCATTGCAGCTGGGCATAATTAGTCCCGACCGTGGCCCGGTATCAGTGTCCCGACCGTGGCCCGGTATCAGTGTCCAGTGCAGCTGGGCATAGTTAGTCCCGACCGTGGCCCGGTATTAGTGTCCAGTGCAGCTGGGCATAGTTAGTCCCGACCGTGGCCTGGTATCAGTGTCCAGTGCAGCTGGGCATAGTTAGTCCCGACCGTGGCCCGGTATCACCGTCCCGACCGTCACCCGGTATCAGTGTCCAGTGCAGCTGGGCATAGTTAGTCTTGACCGTGGCCCGGTATCAGTGTCCAGTGCAGCTGGGCATAGTTAGTCCCGAACGTGGCCCGGTATCACCGTCCCGACCGTGGCTCGGTATCAGTGTCCAGTGCAGCTGGGCATAATTAGTCCCGACCGTCACCAGGTATTAGTGTCCAGTACAGCTGGGCATAGTTAGTCCCGACTGTGGCCCGGTATCAGTGTCCAGTACAGCTGGGCATAGTTAGTCCCGACTGTGGCCCGGTATCAGGGTCCAGTGCAGCTGGGCATAGTTAGTCCCGACCGTCACCAGGTATCAGTGTCCAGTGCAGCTGGGCATAGTTAGTCCCGACCGTGGCCCGGTATCAGTGTCCCGACCGTGGTCCGGTATCAGTGTCCAGTGCAGCTGGGTATAGTTAGTCCCGACCGTGGCCAGGTATCAGTGTTTAGTGCAGCTGGGTATAGTTAGTCCCGACTGTGGCCCGGTATCAGTGTCCAGTACAGCTGGGCATAGTTAGTCCCGACCGTGGCCCGGTATCAGTGTCCAGTGCAGCTGGGCATAGTTAGTCCCGACCGTGGCCCGGTATCAGTGTCCAGTGCAGCTGGGCATAGTTAGTCCCGACCGTCTCCAGGTATCAGTGACCAGTGCAGCTGGGCATAGTTAGTCCTGACCGTGGCCCGGTATCAGTGACCAGTGCAGCTGGGCATAGTTAGTCCCGACCGTCACCAGGTATCAGTGTCCAGTGCAGCTGGGCATAGTTAGTCCCGACCGTGGCCCGGTATCAGTGTCCAGTGCAGCTGGGCATAGTTAGTCCCGACCGTCACCAGGTATCAGTGACCAGTGCAGCTGGGCATAGTTAGTCCTGACCGTGGCCCGGTATCAGTGACCAGTGCAGCTGGGCATAGTTAGTCCCGACCGTGGCCCGGTATCAGTGTCCAGTGCAGCTGGGTATAGTTAGTCCCGACCGTGGCCCGGTATCACCGTCCCGACCGTGGTCAGGTATCAGTGTCCAGTGCAGCCGGGCATAGTTAGTCCCGACCGTGGCCCGGTATCAGTGACCAGTGCAGCTGGGCATAGTTAGTCCCGACCGTCACCAGGTATCAGTGACCAGTGCAGCTGGGCATAGTTAGTCCCGACCGTGGCCCGGTATCAGTGACCAGTGCAGCTGGGCATAGTTAGTCCCGACTGTGGCCCGGTATCAGTGTCCAGTGCAGCTGGGCATAGTTAGTCCCGACCGTGGCCCGGCATCAGTGTCCAGTGCAGCTGGGCATAGTTAGTCCCGACCCTGGCCCGGTATCAGTGTCCCGACCGTGGCCCGGTATCAGTGTCCAGTGCAGCTGGGCATAGTTAGTCCTGACCGTGGCCCGGTATCACCGTCCCGACCGTGGCCAGGTATCAGTGTCCAGTGCAGTTGGGCATAGTTAGTCCCGACCGTGGCCCGGTATCAGTGTCCAGTGCAGCTGGGCATAGTTAGTCCCGACCGTGGCCCGGTATCAGTGTCCAGTGCAGCTGGGCATAGTTAGTCCAGACCGTGGCCCGGTATCAGTGTTCAGTGCAGCTGGGCATAGTTAGTCCCGACCGTGGCCCGGTATCAGTGTCCAGTACAGCTGGGCATAGTTAGTCCCGACCGTGGCCCGGTATCAGTGTCCAGTACAGCTGGGTATAGTTAGTCCCGACCGTGGCCCGGTATCAGTGTCCAGTGCAGCTGGGCATAGTTAGTCCCGACCGTGGCCCGGTATCACCGTCCCGACCGTCACCAAGTGTCAGTGACCAGTGCAGCTGGGCATAGTTAGTCCCGACCGTGGCCCGGTATCAGTGTCCAGTACAGCTGGGCATAGTTAGTCCCGACCGTGGCCCGGTATCACCGTCCCGACCGTGGCCCGGTATCAGTGTCCAGTACAGCTGGGCATAGTTAGTCCCGACCGTGGCCCGGTATCACCGTCCCGACCGTGGCCCGGTATCAGTGTCCAGTACAGCTGAGCATAGTTAGTCCCGACCGTGGCCCGGTATCACCGTCCCGACCGTGGCCCGGTATCAGTGTCCAGTACAGCTGGGCATAGTTAGTCCCGACCGTGGCCCGGTATCACCGTCCCGACCGTGGCCCGGTATCAGTGTCCAGTACAGCTGGGCATAGTTAGTCCTGACCGTGGCCCGGTATCACCGTCCCGAACGTGGCCAGGTATCAGTGTCCAGTGCAGCTGGGCATAGTTAGTCCCGACTGTGGCCCGGTATCAGTGTTCAGTGCAGCTGGGCATAGTTAGTCCCGACCGTGGCCCGGTTTCACCGTCCCGACCGTGGCCAGGTATCAGTGTGCAGTGCAGTTGGGCATAGTTAGTCCCGACCGTGGCCCGGTATCAGTGTCCAGTGCAGCTGGGCATAGTTAGTCCCGACCGTGTCCCGGTATCAGTGTCCAGTGCAGCTGGGCATAGTTAGTCCCGACCGTGGCCCGGTATCACCGTCCCGACCGTGGCCCGGTATCAGTGTCCAGTGCAGCTGGGCATAGTTAGTCCCGACCGTGGCCCGGTATCACCGTCCCGACCGTGGCCAGGTATCAGTGTCCAGTGCAGCTGGGCATAGTTAGTCCCGACCGTGGCCCGGTATCAGTGTCCAGTGCAGCTGGGCATAGTTAGTCCCGACCGTGGCCCGGTATCAGTGTCCAGTGCAGCTGGGCATAGTTAGTCCAGACCGTGGCCCGGTATCAGTGTTCAGTGCAGCTGGGCATAGTTAGTCCCGACCGTGGCCCGGTATCAGTGTCCAGTACAGCTGGGCATAGTTAGTCCCGACCGTGGCCCGGTATCAGTGTCCAGTACAGCTGGGCATAGTTAGTCCCGACCGTGGCCCGGTATCAGTGTCCAGTGCAGCTGGGCATAGTTAGTCCCGACCGTGGCCCGGTATCACCGTCTCGACCGTCACCAGGTGTCAGTGACCAGTGCAGCTGGGCATAGTTAGTCCCGACCGTGGCCCGGTATCAGTGTCCAGTGCAGCTGGGCATAGTTAGTCCCGACCGTGGCACGGTATCAGTGTCCAGTGCAGCTGGGTATAGTTAGTCCAGACCGTGGCCCGGTATCACCGTCCCGACCGTGGCCAGGTGTCACCGTCCCGACCGTGGCCCGGTATCAGTGTCCAGTGCAGCTGGGCATAGTTAGTCCCGACCGTGGCCCGGTATTAGTGACCAGTGCAGCTGGGCATAGTTAGTCCCGACCGTCACCCGGTATTACCGTCCCGACCGTGGCCTGGTATCAGTGTCCAGTGCAGCTGGGCATAGTTAGTCCCGACCGTCACCCGGTATTAGTGACCAGTGCAGCTGGGCATAGTTAGTCCCGACCGTCACCCGGTATTACCGTCCCGACCGTGGCCTGGTATCAGTGTCCAGTGCAGCTGGGCATAGTTAGTCCCGACCGTGGCCCGGTATTAGTGACCAGTGCAGCTGGGCATAGTAAGTCCCGACCGTGGCCCGGTATCAGTGACCAGTGCAGCTGGGCATAGTTAGTCCCGACCGTGGCCCGGTATCAGTGTCCAGTGCAGCTGGGTATAGTTAGTCCCGACCGTGGCCCGGTATCAGTGTCCCGACCGTGGCCCGGTATCAGTGTCCAGTGCAGCTGGGTATAGTTAGTCCCGACCGTGGCCAGGTATCAGTGTCCAGTGCAGCTGGGCATAGTTAGTCCCGACCGTGGCCCGGTATCACCGTCCCGACCGTGGCCCGGTATCAGTGTCCGGTACAGCTGGGCATAGTTAGTCCCGACCGTCACCCGGTATTACCGTCCCGACCGTCACCCGGTATCAGTGTCCAGTGCAGCTGGGCATAGTTAGTCCCGACCGTGGCCCGGTATCAGTGTCCAGTGCAGCTGGGTATAGTTAGTCCCGACCGTGGCCCGGTATCAGTGTCCAGTGCAGCTGGGTATAGTTAGTCCCGACCGTGGCCAGGTATCAGTGTCCAGTGCAGCTGGGCATAGTTAGTCCCGACCGTGGCCCGGTATCACCGTCCCAACCGTCACCAGGTGTCAGTGACCAGTGCAGCTGGGCATAGTTAGTCCCGACCGTCAACAGGTATCAGTGTCCAGTGCAGCTGGGCATAGTTAGTCCCGACCGTGGCCCGGTATCACCGTCCCGACCGTGGCCCGGTATCACCGTCCCGACCGTCACCAGGTGTCAGTGACCAGTGCAGCTGGGCATAGCTAGCCCCGACCGTCAACAGGTATCAGTGTCCAGTGCAGCTGGGCATAGTTAGTCCCGACCGTGGCCCGGTATCAGTGTCCAGTGCAGCTGGGCATAGTTAGTCCCGACCGTGGCCCGGTATCACCGTCCCGACCGTCACCAGGTGTCAGTGACCAGTGCAGCTGGGCATAGTTAGTCCCGACCGTGGCACGGTATCAGTGTCCAGTACAGCTGGGCATAGTTAGTCCAGACCGTGGCCCGGTATCGCCGTCCCGACCGTGGCCAGGTATCACCGTCCCGACCGTGGCCCGGTATCAGTGACCAGTGCAGCTGGGCATAGTTAGTCCCGACGGTCACCAGGTATCAGTGTCCAGTGCAGCTGGGCATAGTTAGTCCCGACCGTGGTCCGGTATCACCGTCCCGACCGTCACCAGGTATCAGTGTCCAGTGCAGCTGGGCATAGTTAGTCCCGACCGTGGCTCGGTATCAGTGATCAGTACAGCTGGGCATAGTTAGTCCCGACCGTGGCCCGGTATCAGTGACCAGTGCAGCTGGGCATAGTTAGTCCCGACCGTGGCCTGGTATCGCCGTCCCGACCGTGGCCAGGTATCACCGTCCCGACCATGGCCCAGTATCAGTGTCCAGTGCAGCTGGGCATAGTTAGTTCCGACCGTGGCCCGGTATCGCCGTCCCGACCTTGGCCAGGTATCACCGTCCCGACCGTGGCCCGGTATCACCGTCCCGACCGTCACCCGGTATCAGTGTCCAGTGCAGCTGGGCATAGTTAGTCCCGACCGTGGTCCGGTATCACCGTCCCGACCATCACCAGGTATCAGTGTCCAGTGCAGCTGGGCATAGTTAGTCCCGACCGTGGCCCGGTATCAGTGTTCAGTACAGCTGGGCATAGTTAGTCCCGACCGTGGCCCGGTATTAGTGACCAGTGCAGCTGGGCATAGTTAGTCCCGACCGTGGCCCGGTATCAGTGTCCAGTGCAGCTGGGCATAGTTAGTCCCGACCGTGGCCCGGTATCAGTGACCAGTGCAGCTGGGCATAGTTAGTCCCGACCGTCACCAGGTATCAGTGTCCAGTGCAGCTGGGCATAGTTAGTCCCGACCGTGGTCCGGTATCACCGTCCCGACCGTCACCAGGTATCAGTGTCCAGTGCAGCTGGGCATAGTTAGTCCCGACCGTGGCCCGGTATCAGTGTTCAGTACAGCTGGGCATAGTTAGTCCAGACCGTGGCCCGGTATCAGTGACCAGTGCAGCTGGGCATAGTTAGTCCCGACCGTGGCCCGGTATCACCGTCCCGACCGTGGCCCGGTATCAGTGTCCAGTGCAGCTGGGCATAGTTAGTCCCGACTGTGGCCCGGTATCAGTGTCCAGTGCAGCTGGGCATAGTTAGTCCCGACCGTGGCCCGGTATCAGTGTCCAGTGCAGCTGGACATAGTTAGTCCCGACCGTGGCCCGGTATCACCGTCCCGACCGTGGTCCGGTATCAGTGACCAGTGCAGTTGGGCATAGTTAGTCCCGACCGTGGCCAGGTATCAGTGACCAGTGCAGCTGGGCATAGTTAGTCCCAACCGTGGCCCGGTATCAGTGACCAGTGCAGCTGGGCATAGTTAGTCCCGACCGTGACCCGGTATCAGTGTCCCGACCGTGGCCCGGTATCAGTGTCCAGTGAAGCTGGGCATAGTTAGTCCCGACCGTGGCCCGGTATCAGTGTCCAGTGCAGCTGGGCATAGTTAGTCCCGACCGTGGCCCGGTATCAGTGTCCAGTACAGCTGGGCATAGTTAGTCCCGACCGTGGCCCGGTATCAGTGTCCAGTACAGCTGGGCATAGTTAGTCCCGACCGTGACCCGGTATCAGTGTCCAGTGCAGCTGGGCATAGTTAGTCCCGACCGTGGCCCGGTATCAGTGTCCAGTACAGCTGGGCATAGTTAGTCCCGACCGTGGCCCGGTATCACCGTCCTGACCGTGGCCCGGTATCAGTGTCCAGTGCAGCTGGGCATAGTTAGTCCCGACCGTGGCCAGGTATCACCGTCCCGACCGTGGCCAAGTATCAGTGTCCAGTGCAGCTGGGCATAGTTAGTCCCGAGCGTGGCCCGGTATCACCGTCCTGACCGTCACCAGGTATCAGTGACCAGTGCAGCTGGGCATAGTTAGTCCCGACCGTGGTCCGGTATCATCGTCCCGACCGTGGCCAGGTATCACCGTCCCGACCGTGTCCCGGTATCACCGTCCCGACCGTCACCCGGTATCAGTGTCCAGTGCAGCTGGGCATAGTTAGTCCCGACCGTGGCCAGGTATCAGTGTCCAGTGCAGCTGGGCATAGTTAGTCCCGACCGTGGCCCAGTATCAGTGACCAGTGCAGCTGGGCATAATTAGTCCCGACCGTGGCCCGGTATCAGGGACCAGTGCAGCTGGGCATAGTTAGTCCCGACCGTGACCCGGTATCACCGTCCCGACCGTGGCCAGGTATCAGTGTCCAGTGCAGCTGGGCATAGTTAGTCCCGACCGTGGCCCGGTATCAGTGTCCAGTGCAGCTGGGCATAGTTAGTCCCGACCGTGGCCCGGTATCACCGTCCCGACCGTGGCCCGGTATCAGTGTCCAGTGCAGCTGGGCATAGTTAGTCCCGACCGTCACCAGGTATCAGTGTCCAGTGCAGCTGGGCATAGTTAGTCCCGACCGTGACCTGGTATCACCGTCCCGACCGTGGCCCGGTATCAGTGTCCAGTGCAGCTGGGCATAGTTAGTCCCAACCGTGGCCCGGTATCAGTGTCCAGTGCAGCTGGGCATAGTTAGTCCCCACCGTGGCCCGGTATCAGTGTCCAGTGCAGCTGGGCATAGTTAGTCCCGACCGTGGCCCGGTATCAGTGTCCAGTGCAGCTGGGCATAGTTAGTCCCGACCGTCACCAGGTATCAGTGACCAGCGCAGCTGGGCATAGTTAGTCCTGACCGTGGCCCGGTATCAGTGACCAGTGCAGCTGGGCATAGTTAGTCCCGACCGTGGCCCGGTATCAGTGTCCAGTGCAGCTGGGTATAGTTAGTCCCGACCGTGGCCCGGTATCACCGTCCCGACCGTGGTCAGGTATCAGTGTCCAGTGCAGCAGGGCATAGTTAGTCCCGACCGTGGCCCGGTATCAGTGACCAGTGCAGCTGGGCATAGTTAGTCCCGACCGTCACCAGGTATCAGTGACCAGTGCAGCTGGGCATAGTTAGTCCCGACCGTGGCCCGGTATCAGTGACCAGTGCAGCTGGGCATAGTTAGTCCCGACTGTGGCCCGGTATCAGTGTCCAGTGCAGCTGGGCATAGTTAGTCCCGACCGTCAACAGGTATCAGTGTCCAGTGCAGCTGGGCATAGTTAGTCCCGACCGTGGCCCGGTATCACCGTCCCGACCGTCACCAGGTGTCAGTGACCAGTGCAGCTGGGCATAGTTAGTCCCGACCGTCAACAGGTATTAGTGTCCAGTGCAGCTGGGCATAGTTAGTCCCGACCGTGGCCCGGTATCACCGTCCCGACCGTCACCAGGTGTCAGTGACCAGTGCAGCTGGGCATAGTTAGTCCCGACCGTCAACAGGTATTAGTGTCCAGTGCAGCTGGGCATAGTTAGTCCCGACCGTGGCCCGGTATCACCGTCCCGACCGTCACCAGGTGTCAGTGACCAGTGCAGCTGGGCATAGTTAGTCCCGACCGTCAACAGGTATCAGTGTCCAGTGCAGCTGGGCATAGTTAGTCCCGACCGTGGCCCGGTATCGCCGTCCCGACCGTCACCCGGAATCAGTGTCCAGTGCAGCTGGGCATAGTTAGTCCCGACCGTGGCCCGGTATCAGTGACCAGTGCAGCTGGGCATAGTTAGTCCCGACCGTCACCAGGTATCAGTGTCCAGTGCAGCTGGGCATAGTTAGTCCCGACCGTGGTCCGGTATCACCGTCCCGACCGTCACCAGGTATCAGTGTCCAGTGCAGCTGGGCATAGTTAGTCCCGACCGTGGCCCGGTATCAGTGTTCAGTACAGCTGGGCATAGTTAGTCCCGACCGTGGCCCGGTATCAGTGACCAGTGCAGCTGGGCATAGTTAGTCCCGACCGTGGCCCGGTATCGCCGTCCCGACCGTGGCCAGGTATCATCGTCCCGACCATGGCCCGGTATCAGTGTCCAGTGCAGCTGGGCATAGTTAGTCCCGACCGTGGTCCGGTATCACCGTCCCGACCGTCACCAGGTATCAGTGTCCAGTGCAGCTGGGCATAGTTAGTCCCGACCGTGGCTCGGTATCAGTGATCAGTACAGCTGGGCATAGTTAGTCCCGACCGTGGCCCGGTATCAGTGACCAGTGCAGCTGGGCATAGTTAGTCCCGACCGTGGCCTGGTATCGCCGTCCCGACCGTGGCCAGGTATCACCGTCCCGACCATGGCCCAGTATCAGTGTCCAGTGCAGCTGGGCATAGTTAGTTCCGACCGTGGCCCGGTATCGCCGTCCCGACCTTGGCCAGGTATCACCGTCCCGACCGTGGCCCGGTATCACCGTCCCGACCGTCACCCGGTATCAGTGTCCAGTGCAGCTGGGCATAGTTAGTCCTGACCGTGGCCCGGTATCAGTGTTCAGTACAGCTGGGCATAGTTAGTCCCGACCGTGGCCCGGTATCAGTGTCCAGTGCAGCTGGGCATAGTTAGTCCCGACCGTGGCCCGGTATCAGTGTCCAGTGCAGCTGGGCATAGTTAGTCCCGACCGTGGCCCGGTATCAGTGACCAGTGCAGCTGGGCATAGTTAGTCCCGACCGTCACCAGGTATCAGTGTCCAGTGCAGCTGGGCATAGTTAGTCCCGACCGTGGTCCGGTATCACCGTCCCGACCGTCACCAGGTATCAGTGTCCAGTGCAGCTGGGCATAGTTAGTCCCGACCGTGGCCCGGTATCAGTGTTCAGTACAGCTGGGCATAGTTAGTCCAGACCGTGGCCCGGTATCAGTGACCAGTGCAGCTGGGCATAGTTAGTCCCGACCGTGGCCCGGTATCACCGTCCCGACCGTGGCCCGGTATCAGAGTCCAGTGCAGCTGGGCATAGTTAGTCCCGACCGTGGCCCGGTATCACCGTCCCGACCGTCACCCGGTATCAGTGTCCAGTGCAGCTGGGCATAGTTAGTCCCGACCGTGGCCCGGTATCAGTGTCCAGTGCAGCTGGACATAGTTAGTCCCGACCGTGGCCCGGTATCACCGTCCCGACCGTGGTCCGGTATCAGTGACCAGTGCAGTTGGGCATAGTTAGTCCCGACCGTGGCCAGGTATCAGTGACCAGTGCAGCTGGGCATAGTTAGTCCCAACCGTGGCCCGGTATCAGTGACCAGTGCAGCTGGGCATAGTTAGTCCCGACCGTGACCCGGTATCAGTGTCCCGACCGTGGCCCGGTATCAGTGTCCAGTGAAGCTGGGCATAGTTAGTCCCGACCGTGGCCCGGTATCAGTGTCCAGTGCAGCTGGGCATAGTTAGTCCCGACCGTGGCCCGGTATCAGTGTCCAGTACAGCTGGGCATAGTTAGTCCCGACCGTGGCCCGGTATCAGTGTCCAGTACAGCTGGGCATAGTTAGTCCCGACCGTGACCCGGTATCAGTGTCCAGTGCAGCTGGGCATAGTTAGTCCCGACCGTGGCCCGGTATCAGTGTCCAGTACAGCTGGGCATAGTTAGTCCCGACCGTGGCCCGGTATCACCGTCCTGACCGTGGCCCGGTATCAGTGTCCAGTGCAGCTGGGCATAGTTAGTCCCGACCGTGGCCAGGTATCACCGTCCCGACCGTGGCCAAGTATCAGTGTCCAGTGCAGCTGGGCATAGTTAGTCCCGAGCGTGGCCCGGTATCACCGTCCTGTCCGTCACCAGGTATCAGTGACCAGTGCAGCTGGGCATAGTTAGTCCCGACCGTGGTCCGGTATCATCGTCCCGACCGTGGCCAGGTATCACCGTCCCGACCGTGTCCCGGTATCACCGTCCCGACCGTCACCCGGTATCAGTGTCCAGTGCAGCTGGGCATAGTTAGTCCCGACCGTGGCCAGGTATCAGTGTCCAGTGCAGCTGGGCATAGTTAGTCCCGACCGTGGCCCAGTATCAGTGACCAGTGCAGCTGGGCATAATTAGTCCCGACCGTGGCCCGGTATCAGGGACCAGTGCAGCTGGGCATAGTTAGTCCCGACCGTGACCCGGTATCACCGTCCCGACCGTGGCCAGGTATCAGTGTCCAGTGCAGCTGGGCATAGTTAGTCCCGACCGTGGCCCGGTATCAGTGTCCAGTGCAGCTGGGCATAGTTAGTCCCGACCGTGGCCCGGTATCACCGTCCCGACCGTGGCCCGGTATCAGTGTCCAGTGCAGCTGGGCATAGTTAGTCCCGACCGTCACCAGGTATCAGTGTCCAGTGCAGCTGGGCATAGTTAGTCCCGACCGTGACCTGGTATCACCGTCCCGACCGTGGCCCGGTATCAGTGTCCAGTGCAGCTGGGCATAGTTAGTCCAGACCGTGGCCCGGTATCACCGTCCCGACCGTGGCCAGGTATCAGTGTCCAGTGCAGCTGGGCATAGTTAGTCCCGACCGTGACCTGGTATCACCGTCCCGACCGTGGCCCGGTATCAGTGTCCAGTGCAGCTGGGCATAGTTAGTCCAGACCGTGGCCCGGTATCACCGTCCCGACCGTGGCCAGGTATCAGTGTCCAGTACAGCTGGGCATAGTTAGTCCCGACCGTCACCCGGTATCAGTGTCCAGTACAGCTGGGCATAGTTAGTCCCAACCGTGGCCCGGTATCAGTGTCCAGTGCAGCTGGGCATAGTTAGTCCCCACCGTGGCCCGGTATCACCGTCCCGACCGTGGCCCGGTATCAGTGTCCAGTGCAGCTGGGCATAGTTAGTCCCGACCGTGGCCCGGTATCACCGTCCCGACCGTGGCCAGGTATCAGTGTCCAGTGCAGCTGGGCATAGTTAGTCCCGACCGTGGCCCGGTATCAGTGTCCAGTGCAGCTGGGCATAGTTAGTCCCGACCGTGGCCCGGTATCAGTGACCAGTGCAGCTGGGCATAGTTAGTCCCGACCGTGGCCCGGTATCAGTGTCCAGTGCAGCTGGGCATAGTTAGTCCCGACCGTGGCCCGGTATCAGTGACCAGTGCAGCTGGGCATAGTTAGTCCCGACCGTGGCCCGGTATCAGTGACCAGTGCAGCTGGGCATAGTTAGTCCCGACCGTGGCCCGGTATCAGTGTCCAGTGCAGCTGGGCATAGTTAGTCCAGACCGTGGCCCGGTATCAGTGTTCATTGCAGCTTGGCATAGTTACTCCCGACCGTGGCCCGGTATCAGTGTCCAGTACAGCTGGGCATAGTTAGTCCCGACCGTGGCCCGGTATCAGTGACCAGTGCAGCTGGGCATAGTTAGTCCCGACCGTGGCCCGGTATCAGTGTCCAGTGCAGCTGGGCATAGTTAGTCCCGACCGTGGCCCGGTATCAGTGACCAGTGCAGCTGGGCATAGTTAGTCCCGACCGTGGCCCGGTATCAGTGACCAGTGCAGCTGGGCATAGTTAGTCCCGACCGTGGCCCGGTATCAGTGTCCAGTGCAGCTGGGCATAGTTAGTCCAGACCGTGGCCCGGTATCAGTGTTCATTGCAGCTTGGCATAGTTACTCCCGACCGTGGCCCGGTATCAGTGTCCAGTACAGCTGGGCATAGTTAGTCCCGACCGTGGCCCGGTATCAGTGTCCAGTACAGCTGGGCATAGTTAGTCCCGACCGTGGCCCGGTATCAGTGTCCAGTGCAGCTGGGCATAGTTAGTCCCGACCGTGGCCCGGTATCAGTGTTCAGTGCAGCTGGGCATAGTTAGTCCCGACCGTGGCCCGGTATCACCGTCCCGACCGTGGCCAGGTATCAGTGTCCAGTGCAGTTGGGCATAGTTAGTCCCGACCGTGGCCCGGTATCAGTGTCCAGTGCAGCTGGGCATAGTTAGTCCAGACCGTGGCCCGGTATCAGTGTTCATTGCAGCTTGGCATAGTTACTCCCGACCGTGGCCCGGTATCAGTGTCCAGTACAGCTGGGCATAGTTAGTCCCGACCGTGGCCCGGTATCAGTGTCCAGTGCAGCTGGGCATAGTTAGTCCCGACCGTGGCCCGGTATCAGTGTTCAGTGCAGCTGGGCATAGTTAGTCCCGACCGTGGCCCGGTATCACCGTCCCGACCGTCACCAGGTGTCAGTGACCAGTGCAGCTGGGCATAGTTACTCCCGACCGTCAACAGGTATCAGTGTCCAGTGCAGCTGGGCATAGTTAGTCCCGACCGTGGCCCGGTATCGCCGTCCCGACCGTGGCCCGGTATCAGTGTCCAGTGCAGCTGGGCATAGTTAGTCCCGACCGTGGCCCGGTATTAGTGACCAGTGCAGCTGGGCATAGTTAGTCCCGACCGTCAACCGGTATTACCGTCCCGACCGTGGCCCGGTATCAGTGTCCCGACCGTGGCCCGGTATCAGTGTCCAGTGCAGCTGGGTATAGTTAGTCCCGACCGTGGCCAGGTATCAGTGTCCAGTGCAGCTGGGCATAGTTAGTCCCGACCGTGGCCCGGTATCACCGTCCCGACCGTGGCCCGGTATCAGTGTCCAGTACAGCTGGGCATAGTTAGTCCCGACCGTCACCCGGTATTACCGTCCCGACCGTCACCCGGTATCAGTGTCCAGTGCAGCTGGGCATAGTTAGTCCCGACCGTGGCCCGGTATCAGTGTCCAGTGCAGCTGGGTATAGTTAGTCCCGACCGTGACCAGGTATCAGTGCCCAGTGCAGCTGGGTATAGTTAGTCCCGACCGTGGCCCGGTATCAGTGTCCAGTGCAGCTGGGTATAGTTAGTCCCGACCGTGGCCAGGTATCAGTGTCCAGTGCAGCTGGGCATAGTTAGTCCCGACCGTGGCCCGGTATCACCGTCCCGACCGTCACCAGGTGTCAGTGACCAGTGCAGCTGGGCATAGTTAGTCCCGACCGTCAACAGGTATCAGTGTCCAGTGCAGCTGGGCATAGTTAGTCCCGACCGTGGCCCGGTATCACCGTCCCGACCGTCACCAGGTGTCAGTGACCAGTGCAGCTGGGCATAGTTAGTCCCGACCGTCAACAGGTATTAGTGTCCAGTGCAGCTGGGCATAGTTAGTCCCGACCGTGGCCCGGTATCACCGTCCCGACCGTCACCAGGTGTCAGTGACCAGTGCAGCTGGGCATAGTTAGTCCCGACCGTCAACAGGTATTAGTGTCCAGTGCAGCTGGGCATAGTTAGTCCCGACCGTGGCCCGGTATCACCGTCCCGACCGTCACCAGGTGTCAGTGACCAGTGCAGCTGGGCATAGTTAGTCCCGACCGTCAACAGGTATCAGTGTCCAGTGCAGCTGGGCATAGTTAGTCCCGACCGTGGCCCGGTATCGCCGTCCCGACCGTCACCCGGAATCAGTGTCCAGTGCAGCTGGGCATAGTTAGTCCCGACCGTGGCCCGGTATCAGTGACCAGTGCAGCTGGGCATAGTTAGTCCCGACCGTCACCAGGTATCAGTGTCCAGTGCAGCTGGGCATAGTTAGTCCCGACCGTGGTCCGGTATCACCGTCCCGACCGTCACCAGGTATCAGTGTCCAGTGCAGCTGGGCATAGTTAGTCCCGACCGTGGCCCGGTATCAGTGTTCAGTACAGCTGGGCATAGTTAGTCCCGACCGTGGCCCGGTATCAGTGACCAGTGCAGCTGGGCATAGTTAGTCCCGACCGTGGCCCGGTATCGCCGTCCCGACCGTGGCCAGGTATCATCGTCCCGACCATGGCCCGGTATCAGTGTCCAGTGCAGCTGGGCATAGTTAGTTCCGACCGTGGCCCGGTATCGCCGTCCCGACCGTGGCCAGGTATCACCTTCCCGACCGTGGCCCGGTATCACCGTCCCGACCGTCACCCGGTATCAGTGTCCAGTGCAGCTGGGCATAGTTAGTCCCGACCGTGGTCCGGTATCACCGTCCCGACCATCACCAGGTATCAGTGTCCAGTGCAGCTGGGCATAGTTAGTCCCGACCGTGGCCCGGTATCAGTGTTCAGTACAGCTGGGCATAGTTAGTCCCGACCGTGGCCCGGTATTAGTGACCAGTGCAGCTGGGCATAGTTAGTCCCAACCGTGGCCCGGTATCAGTGTCCAGTGCAGCTGGGCATAGTTAGTCCCGACCGTGGCCCGGTATCAGTGACCAGTGCAGCTGGGCATAATTAGTCCCGACCGTCACCAGGTATCAGTGTCCAGTGCAGCTGGGCATAGTTAGTCCCGACCGTGGTCCGGTATCACCGTCCCGACCGTCACCAGGTATCAGTGTCCAGTGCAGCTGGGCATAGTTAGTCCCGACCGTGGCCCGGTATCAGTGTTCAGTACAGCTGGGCATAGTTAGTCCAGACCGTGGCCCGGTATCAGTGACCAGTGCAGCTGGGCATAGTTAGTCCCGACCGTGGCCCGGTATCACCGTCCCGACCGTGGCCCAGTATCAGTGTCCAGTGCAGCTGGGCATAGTTAGTCCCGACCGTGGCCCGGTATCACCGTCCCGACCGTCACCCGGTATCAGTGTCCAGTGCAGCTGGGCATAGTTAGTCCCGACCGTGGCCCGGTATCAGTGTCCAGTGCAGCTGGACATAGTTAGTCCCGACCGTGGCCCGGTATCACCGTCCCGACCGTGGTCCGGTATCAGTGACCAGTGCAGTTGGGCATAGTTAGTCCCGACCGTGGCCAGGTATCAGTGACCAGTGCAGCTGGGCATAGTTAGTCCCAACCGTGGCCCGGTATCAGTGACCAGTGCAGCTGGGCATAGTTAGTCCCGACCGTGACCCGGTATCAGTGTCCCGACCGTGGCCCGGTATCAGTGTCCAGTGAAGCTGGGCATAGTTAGTCCCGACCGTGGCCCGGTATCAGTGTCCAGTGCAGCTGGGCATAGTTAGTCCCGACCGTGGCCCGGTATCAGGGTCCAGTACAGCTGGGCATAGTTAGTCCCGACCGTGGCCCGGTATCAGTGTCCAGTACAGCTGGGCATAGTTAGTCCCGACCGTGGCCCGGTATCAGTGTCCAGTGCAGCTGGGCATAGTTAGTCCCGACCGTGGCCCGGTATCAGTGTCCAGTACAGCTGGACATAGTTAGTCCCGACCGTGGCCCGGTATCACCGTACCGACCGTGGCCCGGTATCAGTGTCCAGTGCAGCTGGGCATAGTTAGTCCCGACCGTGGCCAGGTATCACCGTCCCGACCGTGGCCAAGTATCAGTGTCCAGTGCAGCTGGGCATAGTTAGTCCCGAGCGTGGCCCGGTATCACCGTCCCGACCGTCACCAGGTATCAGTGACCAGTGCAGCTGGGCATAGTTAGTCCCGACCGTCAACAGGTATCAGTGTCCAGTGCAGCCGGGCATATTTAGTCCCGACCGTGGCCCGGTATCACCGTCCCGACCGTGGCCCGGTATCAGTGTCCAGTGCAGCTGGGCATAGTTAGTCCCGACCGTGGTCCGGTATCATCGTCCCGACCGTGGCCAGGTATCACCGTCCCAACCGTGTCCCGGTATCACCGTCCCGACCGTCACCCGGTATCAGTGTCCAGTGCAGCTGGGCATAGTTAGTCCCGACCGTGGCCAGGTATCAGTGTCCAGTGCAGCTGGACATAGTTAGTCCCGACCGTGGCCCGGTATCAGGGACCAGTGCAGCTGGGCATAATTAGTCCCGACCGTGGCCCGGTATCAGTGACCAGTGCAGCTGGGCATAATTAGTCCCGACCGTGGCCCGGTATCAGGGACCAGTGCAGCTGGGCATAGTTAGTCCCGACCGTGGCCCGGTATCACCGCCCCGACCGTGGCCAGGTATCAGTGTCCAGTGCAGCTGGGCATAGTTAGTCCCGACCGTGGCCCGGTATCAGTGTCCAGTGCAGCTGGGCATAGTTAGTCCCGACCGTGGCCCGGTATCACCGTCCCGACCGTGGCCCGGTATCAGTGTCCAGTGCAGCTGGGCATAGTTAGTCCCGACCGTCACCAGGTATCAGTGTCCAGTGCAGCTGGGCATAGTTAGTCCCGACCGTGACCTGGTATCACCGTCCCGACCGTGGCCCGGTATCAGTGTCCAGTGCGGCTGGGCATAGTTAGTCCCGACCGTGGCCCGGTATCAGTGTCCAGTGCAGCTGGGCATAGTTAGTCCCGACCGTGGCCCGGTATCAGTGTCCAGTGCAGCTGGGCATAGTTAGTTGCGACCGTGGCCCGGTATCAGTGTCCAGTGCAGCTGGGCATAGTTAGTCCCGACCGTCACCAGGTATCAGTGACCAGTGCATCTGGGCATAGTTAGTCCTGGCCGTGGCCCGGTATCAGTGACCAGTGCAGCTGGGCATAGTTAGTCCCGACCGTGGCCCGGTATCAGTGTCCAGTGCAGCTGGGTATAGTTAGTCCCGACCGTGGCCCGGTATCACCGTCCCGACCGTGGTCAGGTATCAGTGTCCAGTGCAGCTGGGCATAGTTAGTCCCGACCGTGGCCCGGTATCAGTGACCAGTGCAGCTGGGCATAGTTAGTCCCGACCGTCACCAGGTATCAGTGACCAGTGCAGCTGGGCATAGTTAGTCCCGACCGTGGCCCGGTATCAGTGACCAGTGCAGCTGGGCATAGTTAGTCCCGACTGTGGCCCGGTATCAGTGTCCAGTGCAGCTGGGCATAGTTAGTCCCGACCGTGGCCCGGCATCAGTGTCCAGTGCAGCTGGGCATAGTTAGTCCCGACCCTGGCCCGGAATCAGTGTCCAGTGCAGCTGGGCATAGTTAGTTCCGACCGTGGCCCGGTATCACCGTCCCGACCGTGGCCAGGTATCAGTGTCCATTACAGCTGGGCATAGTTAGTCCAGACCGTGGCCCGGTATCAGTGACCAGTGCAGCTGGGCATAGTTAGTCCCGACCGTGGCCCGGTATCAGTGTCCAGTGCAGCTGGGCATAGTTAGTCCCGACCGTGGCCGGTATCAGTGACCAGTACAGCTGGGCATAGTTAGTCCCGACCGTGGCTCGGTATCACCATCCCGGCCGTGGCCCGGTATCAGTGTCCATTGCAGCTGGGCATAATTAGTCCCGACCGTGGCCCGGTATCAGTGTCCCGACCGTGGCCCGGTATCAGTGTCCAGTGCAGCTGGGCATAGTTAGTCCCGACCGTGGCCCGGTATTAGTGTCCAGTGCAGCTGGGCATAGTTAGTCCCGACCGTGGCCTGGTATCAGTGTCCAGTGCAGCTGGGCATAGTTAGTCCCGACCGTGGCCCGGTATCACCGTCCCGACCGTCACCCGGTATCAGTGTCCAGTGCAGCTGGGCATAGTTAGTCCCGACCGTGGCCCGGTATCAGTGTCCAGTGCAGCTGGGCATAGTTAGTCCCGAACGTGGCCCGGTATCACCGTCCCGACCGTGGCTCGGTATCAGTGTCCAGTGCAGCTGGGCATAATTAGTCCCGACCGTCACCAGGTATTAGTGTCCAGTACAGCTGGGCATAGTTAGTCCCGACTGTGGCCCGGTATCAGTGTCCAGTACAGCTGGGCATAGTTAGTCCCGACTGTGGCCCGGTATCAGGGTCCAGTGCAGCTGGGCATAGTTAGTCCCGACCGTCACCAGGTATCAGTGTCCAGTGCAGCTGGGCATAGTTAGTCCCGACCGTGGCCCGGTATCAGTGTCCCGACCGTGGTCCGGTATCAGTGTCCAGTGCAGCTGGGTATAGTTAGTCCCGACCGTGGCCAGGTATCAGTGTTTAGTGCAGCTGGGTATAGTTAGTCCCGACTGTGGCCCGGTATCAGTGTCCAGTACAGCTGGGCATAGTTAGTCCCGACCGTGGCCCGGTATCAGTGTCCAGTGCAGCTGGGCATAGTTAGTCCCGACCGTGGCCCGGTATCAGTGTCCAGTGCAGCTGGGCATAGTTAGTCCCGACCGTCTCCAGGTATCAGTGACCAGTGCAGCTGGGCATAGTTAGTCCTGACCGTGGCCCGGTATCAGTGACCAGTGCAGCTGGGCATAGTTAGTCCCGACCGTCACCAGGTATCAGTGTCCAGTGCAGCTGGGCATAGTTAGTCCCGACCGTGGCCCGGTATCAGTGTCCAGTGCAGCTGGGCATAGTTAGTCCCGACCGTCACCAGGTATCAGTGACCAGTGCAGCTGGGCATAGTTAGTCCTGACCGTGGCCCGGTATCAGTGACCAGTGCAGCTGGGCATAGTTAGTCCCGACCGTGGCCCGGTATCAGTGTCCAGTGCAGCTGGGTATAGTTAGTCCCGACCGTGGCCCGGTATCACCGTCCCGACCGTGGTCAGGTATCAGTGTCCAGTGCAGCCGGGCATAGTTAGTCCCGACCGTGGCCCGGTATCAGTGACCAGTGCAGCTGGGCATAGTTAGTCCCGACCGTCACCAGGTATCAGTGACCAGTGCAGCTGGGCATAGTTAGTCCCGACCGTGGCCCGGTATCAGTGACCAGTGCAGCTGGGCATAGTTAGTCCCGACTGTGGCCCGGTATCAGTGTCCAGTGCAGCTGGGCATAGTTAGTCCCGACCGTGGCCCGGCATCAGTGTCCAGTGCAGCTGGGCATAGTTAGTCCCGACCCTGGCCCGGTATCAGTGTCCCGACCGTGGCCCGGTATCAGTGTCCAGTGCAGCTGGGCATAGTTAGTCCTGACCGTGGCCCGGTATCACCGTCCCGACCGTGGCCAGGTATCAGTGTCCAGTGCAGTTGGGCATAGTTAGTCCCGACCGTGGCCCGGTATCAGTGTCCAGTGCAGCTGGGCATAGTTAGTCCCGACCGTGGCCCGGTATCAGTGTCCAGTGCAGCTGGGCATAGTTAGTCCAGACCGTGGCCCGGTATCAGTGTTCAGTGCAGCTGGGCATAGTTAGTCCCGACCGTGGCCCGGTATCAGTGTCCAGTACAGCTGGGCATAGTTAGTCCCGACCGTGGCCCGGTATCAGTGTCCAGTACAGCTGGGTATAGTTAGTCCCGACCGTGGCCCGGTATCAGTGTCCAGTGCAGCTGGGCATAGTTAGTCCCGACCGTGGCCCGGTATCACCGTCCCGACCGTCACCAAGTGTCAGTGACCAGTGCAGCTGGGCATAGTTAGTCCCGACCGTGGCCCGGTATCAGTGTCCAGTACAGCTGGGCATAGTTAGTCCCGACCGTGGCCCGGTATCACCGTCCCGACCGTGGCCCGGTATCAGTGTCCAGTACAGCTGGGCATAGTTAGTCCCGACCGTGGCCCGGTATCACCGTCCCGACCGTGGCCCGGTATCAGTGTCCAGTACAGCTGAGCATAGTTAGTCCCGACCGTGGCCCGGTATCACCGTCCCGACCGTGGCCCGGTATCAGTGTCCAGTACAGCTGGGCATAGTTAGTCCCGACCGTGGCCCGGTATCACCGTCCCGACCGTGGCCCGGTATCAGTGTCCAGTACAGCTGGGCATAGTTAGTCCTGACCGTGGCCCGGTATCACCGTCCCGAACGTGGCCAGGTATCAGTGTCCAGTGCAGCTGGGCATAGTTAGTCCCGACTGTGGCCCGGTATCAGTGTTCAGTGCAGCTGGGCATAGTTAGTCCCGACCGTGGCCCGGTTTCACCGTCCCGACCGTGGCCAGGTATCAGTGTGCAGTGCAGTTGGGCATAGTTAGTCCCGACCGTGGCCCGGTATCAGTGTCCAGTGCAGCTGGGCATAGTTAGTCCCGACCGTGTCCCGGTATCAGTGTCCAGTGCAGCTGGGCATAGTTAGTCCCGACCGTGGCCCGGTATCACCGTCCCGACCGTGGCCCGGTATCAGTGTCCAGTGCAGCTGGGCATAGTTAGTCCTGACCGTGGCCCGGTATCACCGTCCCGACCGTGGCCAGGTATCAGTGTCCAGTGCAGCTGGGCATAGTTAGTCCCGACCGTGGCCCGGTATCAGTGTCCAGTGCAGCTGGGCATAGTTAGTCCAGACCGTGGCCCGGTATCAGTGTTCAGTGCAGCTGGGCATAGTTAGTCCCGACCGTGGCCCGGTATCAGTGTCCAGTACAGCTGGGCATAGTTAGTCCCGACCGTGGCCCGGTATCAGTGTCCAGTACAGCTGGGCATAGTTAGTCCCGACCGTGGCCCGGTATCAGTGTCCAGTGCAGCTGGGCATAGTTAGTCCCGACCGTGGCCCGGTATCACCGTCTCGACCGTCACCAGGTGTCAGTGACCAGTGCAGCTGGGCATAGTTAGTCCCGACCGTGGCCCGGTATCAGTGTCCAGTGCAGCTGGGCATAGTTAGTCCCGACCGTGGCACGGTATCAGTGTCCAGTGCAGCTGGGTATAGTTAGTCCCGACCGTGGCCCGGTATCAGTGTCCAGTGCAGCTGGGCATAGTTAGTCCCGACCGTGGCCCGGTATTAGTGACCAGTGCAGCTGGGCATAGTTAGTCCCGACCGTCACCCGGTATTACCGTCCCGACCGTGGCCTGGTATCAGTGTCCAGTGCAGCTGGGCATAGTTAGTCCCGACCGTCACCCGGTATTAGTGACCAGTGCAGCTGGGCATAGTTAGTCCCGACCGTCACCCGGTATTACCGTCCCGACCGTGGCCTGGTATCAGTGTCCAGTGCAGCTGGGCATAGTTAGTCCCGACCGTGGCCCGGTATTAGTGACCAGTGCAGCTGGGCATAGTAAGTCCCGACCGTGGCCCGGTATCAGTGACCAGTGCAGCTGGGCATAGTTAGTCCCGACCGTGGCCCGGTATCAGTGTCCAGTGCAGCTGGGTATAGTTAGTCCCGACCGTGGCCCGGTATCAGTGTCCCGACCGTGGCCCGGTATCAGTGTCCAGTGCAGCTGGGTATAGTTAGTCCCGACCTTGGCCAGGTATCAGTGTCCAGTGCAGCTGGGCATAGTTAGTCCCGACCGTGGCCCGGTATCACCGTCCCGACCGTGGCCCGGTATCAGTGTCCGGTACAGCTGGGCATAGTTAGTCCCGACCGTCACCCGGTATTACCGTCCCGACCGTCACCCGGTATCAGTGTCCAGTGCAGCTGGGCATAGTTAGTCCCGACCGTGGCCCGGTATCAGTGTCCAGTGCAGCTGGGTATAGTTAGTCCCGACCGTGGCCCGGTATCAGTGTCCAGTGCAGCTGGGTATAGTTAGTCCCGACCGTGGCCAGGTATCAGTGTCCAGTGCAGCTGGGCATAGTTAGTCCCGACCGTGGCCCGGTATCACCGTCCCAACCGTCACCAGGTGTCAGTGACCAGTGCAGCTGGGCATAGTTAGTCCCGACCGTCAACAGGTATCAGTGTCCAGTGCAGCTGGGCATAGTTAGTCCCGACCGTGGCCCGGTATCACCGTCCCGACCGTGGCCCGGTATCACCGTCCCGACCGTCACCAGGTGTCAGTGACCAGTGCAGCTGGGCATAGCTAGCCCCGACCGTCAACAGGTATCAGTGTCCAGTGCAGCTGGGCATAGTTAGTCCCGACCGTGGCCCGGTATCAGTGTCCAGTGCAGCTGGGCATAGTTAGTCCCGACCGTGGCCCGGTATCACCGTCCCGACCGTCACCAGGTGTCAGTGACCAGTGCAGCTGGGCATAGTTAGTCCCGACCGTGGCACGGTATCAGTGTCCAGTACAGCTGGGCATAGTTAGTCCAGACCGTGGCCCGGTATCGCCGTCCCGACCGTGGCCAGGTATCACCGTCCCGACCGTGGCCCGGTATCAGTGACCAGTGCAGCTGGGCATAGTTAGTCCCGACGGTCACCAGGTATCAGTGTCCAGTGCAGCTGGGCATAGTTAGTCCCGACCGTGGTCCGGTATCACCGTCCCGACCGTCACCAGGTATCAGTGTCCAGTGCAGCTGGGCATAGTTAGTCCCGACCGTGGCTCGGTATCAGTGATCAGTACAGCTGGGCATAGTTAGTCCCGACCGTGGCCCGGTATCAGTGACCAGTGCAGCTGGGCATAGTTAGTCCCGACCGTGGCCTGGTATCGCCGTCCCGACCGTGGCCAGGTATCACCGTCCCGACCATGGCCCAGTATCAGTGTCCAGTGCAGCTGGGCATAGTTAGTTCCGACCGTGGCCCGGTATCGCCGTCCCGACCTTGGCCAGGTATCACCGTCCCGACCGTGGCCCGGTATCACCGTCCCGACCGTCACCCGGTATCAGTGTCCAGTGCAGCTGGGCATAGTTAGTCCCGACCGTGGTCCGGTATCACCGTCCCGACCATCACCAGGTATCAGTGTCCAGTGCAGCTGGGCATAGTTAGTCCCGACCGTGGCCCGGTATCAGTGTTCAGTACAGCTGGGCATAGTTAGTCCCGACCGTGGCCCGGTATTAGTGACCAGTGCAGCTGGGCATAGTTAGTCCCGACCGTCACCAGGTATCAGTGACCAGTGCAGCTGGGCATAGTTAGTCCCGACCGTGGCCCGGTATCAGTGTCCAGTGCAGCTGGGCATAGTTAGTCCCGACCGTGGCCCGGTATCAGTGACCAGTGCAGCTGGGCATAGTTAGTCCCGACCGTCACCAGGTATCAGTGTCCAGTGCAGCTGGGCATAGTTAGTCCCGACCGTGGTCCGGTATCACCGTCCCGACCGTCACCAGGTATCAGTGTCCAGTGCAGCTGGGCATAGTTAGTCCCGACCGTGGCCCGGTATCAGTGTTCAGTACAGCTGGGCATAGTTAGTCCAGACCGTGGCCCGGTATCAGTGACCAGTGCAGCTGGGCATAGTTAGTCCCGACCGTGGCCCGGTATCACCGTCCCGACCGTGGCCCGGTATCAGTGTCCAGTGCAGCTGGGCATAGTTAGTCCCGACTGTGGCCCGGTATCAGTGTCCAGTGCAGCTGGGCATAGTTAGTCCCGACCGTGGCCCGGTATCAGTGTCCAGTGCAGCTGGACATAGTTAGTCCCGACCGTGGCCCGGTATCACCGTCCCGACCGTGGTCCGGTATCAGTGACCAGTGCAGTTGGGCATAGTTAGTCCCGACCGTGGCCAGGTATCAGTGACCAGTGCAGCTGGGCATAGTTAGTCCCAACCGTGGCCCGGTATCAGTGACCAGTGCAGCTGGGCATAGTTAGTCCCGACCGTGACCCGGTATCAGTGTCCCGACCGTGGCCCGGTATCAGTGTCCAGTGAAGCTGGGCATAGTTAGTCCCGACCGTGGCCCGGTATCAGTGTCCAGTGCAGCTGGGCATAGTTAGTCCCGACCGTGGCCCGGTATCAGTGTCCAGTACAGCTGGGCATAGTTAGTCCCGACCGTGGCCCGGTATCAGTGTCCAGTACAGCTGGGCATAGTTAGTCCCGACCGTGACCCGGTATCACCGTCCTGACCGTGGCCCGGTATCAGTGTCCAGTGCAGCTGGGCATAGTTAGTCCCGACCGTGGCCAGGTATCACCGTCCCGACCGTGGCCAAGTATCAGTGTCCAGTGCAGCTGGGCATAGTTAGTCCCGACTGTGGCCCGGTATCAGTGTCCAGTGCAGCTGGGCATAGTTAGTCCCGACCGTGGCCCGGTATCAGTGTCCAGTGCAGCTGGACATAGTTAGTCCCGACCGTGGCCCGGTATCACCGTCCCGACCGTGGTCCGGTATCAGTGACCAGTGCAGTTGGGCATAGTTAGTCCCGACCGTGGCCAGGTATCAGTGTCCAGTGCAGCTGGGCATAGTTAGTCCCGACCGTGGCCCGGTATCAGTGTCCAGTACAGCTGGGCATAGTTAGTCCCGACCGTGGCCCGGTATCACCGTCCTGACCGTGGCCCGGTATCAGTGTCCAGTGCAGCTGGGCATAGTTAGTCCCGACCGTGGCCAGGTATCACCGTCCCGACCGTGGCCAAGTATCAGTGTCCAGTGCAGCTGGGCATAGTTAGTCCCGAGCGTGGCCCGGTATCACCGTCCTGACCGTCACCAGGTATCAGTGACCAGTGCAGCTGGGCATAGTTAGTCCCGACCGTGGTCCGGTATCATCGTCCCGACCGTGGCCAGGTATCACCGTCCCGACCGTGTCCCGGTATCACCGTCCCGACCGTCACCCGGTATCAGTGTCCAGTGCAGCTGGGCATAGTTAGTCCCGACCGTGGCCAGGTATCAGTGTCCAGTGCAGCTGGGCATAGTTAGTCCCGACCGTGGCCCAGTATCAGTGACCAGTGCAGCTGGGCATAATTAGTCCCGACCGTGGCCCGGTATCAGGGACCAGTGCAGCTGGGCATAGTTAGTCCCGACCGTGACCCGGTATCACCGTCCCGACCGTGGCCAGGTATCAGTGTCCAGTGCAGCTGGGCATAGTTAGTCCCGACCGTGGCCCGGTATCAGTGTCCAGTGCAGCTGGGCATAGTTAGTCCCGACCGTGGCCCGGTATCACCGTCCCGACCGTGGCCCGGTATCAGTGTCCAGTGCAGCTGGGCATAGTTAGTCCCGACCGTCACCAGGTATCAGTGTCCAGTGCAGCTGGGCATAGTTAGTCCCGACCGTGACCTGGTATCACCGTCCCGACCGTGGCCCGGTATCAGTGTCCAGTGCAGCTGGGCATAGTTAGTCCCAACCGTGGCCCGGTATCAGTGTCCAGTGCAGCTGGGCATAGTTAGTCCCCACCGTGGCCCGGTATCAGTGTCCAGTGCAGCTGGGCATAGTTAGTCCCGACCGTGGCCCGGTATCAGTGTCCAGTGCAGCTGGGCATAGTTAGTCCCGACCGTCACCAGGTATCAGTGACCAGCGCAGCTGGGCATAGTTAGTCCTGACCGTGGCCCGGTATCAGTGACCAGTGCAGCTGGGCATAGTTAGTCCCGACCGTGGCCCGGTATCAGTGTCCAGTGCAGCTGGGTATAGTTAGTCCCGACCGTGGCCCGGTATCACCGTCCCGACCGTGGTCAGGTATCAGTGTCCAGTGCAGCAGGGCATAGTTAGTCCCGACCGTGGCCCGGTATCAGTGACCAGTGCAGCTGGGCATAGTTAGTCCCGACCGTCACCAGGTATCAGTGACCAGTGCAGCTGGGCATAGTTAGTCCCGACCGTGGCCCGGTATCAGTGACCAGTGCAGCTGGGCATAGTTAGTCCCGACTGTGGCCCGGTATCAGTGTCCAGTGCAGCTGGGCATAGTTAGTCCCGACTGTCAACAGGTATCAGTGTCCAGTGCAGCTGGGCATAGTTAGTCCCGACCGTGGCAAGGTATCACCGTCCCGACCGTCACCAGGTGTCAGTGACCAGTGCAGCTGGGCATAGTTAGTCCCGACCGTCAACAGGTATTAGTGTCCAGTGCAGCTGGGCATAGTTAGTCCCGACCGTGGCCCGGTATCACCGTCCCGACCGTCACCAGGTGTCAGTGACCAGTGCAGCTGGGCATAGTTAGTCCCGACCGTCAACAGGTATTAGTGTCCAGTGCAGCTGGGCATAGTTAGTCCCGACCGTGGCCCGGTATCACCGTCCCGACCGTCACCAGGTGTCAGTGACCAGTGCAGCTGGGCATAGTTAGTCCCGACCGTCAACAGGTATCAGTGTCCAGTGCAGCTGGGCATAGTTAGTCCCGACCGTGGCCCGGTATCGCCGTCCCGACCGTCACCCGGAATCAGTGTCCAGTGCAGCTGGGCATAGTTAGTCCCGACCGTGGCCCGGTATCAGTGACCAGTGCAGCTGGGCATAGTTAGTCCCGACCGTCACCAGGTATCAGTGTCCAGTGCAGCTGGGCATAGTTAGTCCCGACCGTGGTCCGGTATCACCGTCCCGACCGTCACCAGGTATCAGTGTCCAGTGCAGCTGGGCATAGTTAGTCCCGACCGTGGCCCGGTATCAGTGTTCAGTACAGCTGGGCATAGTTAGTCCCGACCGTGGCCCGGTATCAGTGACCAGTGCAGCTGGGCATAGTTAGTCCCGACCGTGGCCCGGTATCGCCGTCCCGACCGTGGCCAGGTATCATCGTCCCGACCATGGCCCGGTATCAGTGTCCAGTGCAGCTGGGCATAGTTAGTTCCGACCGTGGCCCGGTATCGCCGTCCCGACCGTGGCCAGGTATCACCTTCCCGACCGTGTCCCGGTATCACCGTCCCGACCGTCACCCGGTATCAGTGTCCAGTGCAGCTGGGCATAGTTAGTCCCGACCGTGGTCCGGTATCACCGTCCCGACCATCACCAGGTATCAGTGTCCAGTGCAGCTGGGCATAGTTAGTCCCGACCGTGGCCCGGTATCAGTGTTCAGTACAGCTGGGCATAGTTAGTCCCGACCGTGGCCCGGTATTAGTGACCAGTGCAGCTGGGCATAGTTAGTCCCAACCGTGGCCCGGTATCAGTGTCCAGTGCAGCTGGGCATAGTTAGTCCCGACCGTGGCCCGGTATCAGTGACCAGTGCAGCTGGGCATAATTAGTCCCGACCGTCACCAGGTATCAGTGTCCAGTGCAGCTGGGCATAGTTAGTCCCGACCGTGGTCCGGTATCACCGTCCCGACCGTCACCAGGTATCAGTGTCCAGTGCAGCTGGGCATAGTTAGTCCCGACCGTGGCCCGGTATCAGTGTTCAGTACAGCTGGGCATAGTTAGTCCAGACCGTGGCCCGGTATCAGTGACCAGTGCAGCTGGGCATAGTTAGTCCCGACCGTGGCCCGGTATCACCGTCCCGACCGTGGCCCAGTATCAGTGTCCAGTGCAGCTGGGCATAGTTAGTCCCGAACGTGGCCCGGTATCACCGTCCCGACCGTCACCCGGTATCAGTGTCCAGTGCAGCTGGGCATAGTTAGTCCCGACCGTGGCCCGGTATCAGTGTCCAGTGCAGCTGGACATAGTTAGTCCCGACCGTGGCCCGGTATCACCGTCCCGACCGTGGTCCGGTATCAGTGACCAGTGCAGTTGGGCATAGTTAGTCCCGACCGTGGCCAGGTATCAGTGACCAGTGCAGCTGGGCATAGTTAGTCCCAACCGTGGCCCGGTATCAGTGACCAGTGCAGCTGGGCATAGTTAGTCCCGACCGTGACCCGGTATCAGTGTCCCGACCGTGGCCCGGTATCAGTGTCCAGTGAAGCTGGGCATAGTTAGTCCCGACCGTGGCCCGGTATCAGTGTCCAGTGCAGCTGGGCATAGTTAGTCCCGACCGTGGCCCAGTATCAGGGTCCAGTACAGCTGGGCATAGTTAGTCCCGACCGTGGCCCGGTATCAGTGTCCAGTACAGCTGGGCATAGTTAGTCCCGACCGTGGTACGGTATCAGTGTCCAGTGCAGCTGGGCATAGTTAGTCCCGACCGTGGCCCGGTATCAGTGTCCAGTACAGCTGGACATAGTTAGTCCCGACCGTGGCCCGGTATCACCGTACCGACCGTGGCCCGGTATCAGTGTCCAGTGCAGCTGGGCATAGTTAGTCCCGACCGTGGCCAGGTATCACCGTCCCGACCGTGGCCAAGTATCAGTGTCCAGTGCAGCTGGGCATAGTTAGTCCCGAGCGTGGCCCGGTATCACCGTCCCGACCGTCACCAGGTATCAGTGACCAGTGCAGCTGGGCATAGTTAGTCCCGACCGTCAACAGGTATCAGTGTCCAGTGCAGCCGGGCATATTTAGTCCCGACCGTGGCCCGGTATCACCGTCCCGACCGTGGCCCGGTATCAGTGTCCAGTGCAGCTGGGCATAGTTAGTCCCGACCGTGGTCCGGTATCATCGTCCCGACCGTGGCCAGGTATCACCGTCCCAACCGTGTCCCGGTATCACCGTCCCGACCGTCACCCGGTATCAGTGTCCAGTGCAGCTGGGCATAGTTAGTCCCGACCGTGGCCAGGTATCAGTGTCCAGTGCAGCTGGACATAGTTAGTCCCGACCGTGGCCCGGTATCAGGGACCAGTGCAGCTGGGCATAATTAGTCCCGACCATGGCCCGGTATCAGTGACCAGTGCAGCTGGGCATAATTAGTCCCGACCGTGGCCCGGTATCAGGGACCAGTGCAGCTGGGCATAGTTAGTCCCGACCGTGGCCCGGTATCACCGCCCCGACCGTGGCCAGGTAACAGTGTCCAGTGCAGCTGGGCATAGTTAGTCCCGACCGTGGCCCGGTATCAGTGTCCAGTGCAGCTGGGCATAGTTAGTCCCGACCGTGGCCCGGTATCACCGTCCCGACCGTGGCCCGGTATCAGTGTCCAGTGCAGCTGGGCATAGTTAGTCCCGACCGTCACCAGGTATCAGTGTCCAGTGCAGCTGGGCATAGTTAGTCCCGACCGTGACCTGGTATCACCGTCCCGACCGTGGCCCGGTATCAGTGTCCAGTGCGGCTGGGCATAGTTAGTCCCGACCGTGGCCCGGTATCAGTGTCCAGTGCAGCTGGGCATAGTTCGTCCCCACCGTGGCCCGGTATCAGTGTCCAGTGCAGCTGGGCATAGTTAGTCCCGACCGTCACCAGGTATCAGTGACCAGTGCATCTGGGCATAGTTAGTCCTGGCCGTGGCCCGGTATCAGTGACCAGTTCAGCTGGGCATAGTTAGTCCCGACCGTGGCCCGGTATCAGTGTCCAGTGCAGCTGGGTATAGTTAGTCCCGACCGTGGCCCGGTATCACCGTCCCGACCGTGGTCAGGTATCAGTGTCCAGTGCAGCTGGGCATAGTTAGTCCCGACCGTGGCCCGGTATCAGTGACCAGTGCAGCTGGGCATAGTTAGTCCCGACCGTCACCAGGTATCAGTGACCAGTGCAGCTGGGCATAGTTAGTCCCGACCGTGGCCCGGTATCAGTGACCAGTGCAGCTGGGCATAGTTAGTCCCGACTGTGGCCCGGTATCAGTGTCCAGTGCAGCTGGGCATAGTTAGTCCCGACCGTGGCCCGGCATCAGTGTCCAGTGCAGCTGGGCATAGTTAGTCCCGACCCTGGCCCGGAATCAGTGTCCAGTGCAGCTGGGCATAGTTAGTTCCGACCGTGGCCCGGTATCACCGTCCCGACCGTGGCCAGGTATCAGTGTCCATTACAGCTGGGCATAGTTAGTCCAGACCGTGGCCCGGTATCAGTGACCAGTGCAGCTGGGCATAGTTAGTCCCGACCGTGGCCCGGTATCAGTGTCCAGTGCAGCTGGGCATAGTTAGTCCCGACCGTGGCCGGTATCAGTGACCAGTACAGCTGGGCATAGTTAGTCCCGACCGTGGCTCGGTATCACCATCCCGGCCGTGGCCCGGTATCAGTGTCCATTGCAGCTGGGCATAATTAGTCCCGACCGTGGCCCGGTATCAGTGTCCCGACCGTGGCCCGGTATCAGTGTCCAGTGCAGCTGGGCATAGTTAGTCCCGACCGTGGCCTGGTATCAGTGTCCAGTGCAGCTGGGCATAGTTAGTACCGACCGTGGCCCGGTATCACCGTCCCGACCGTCACCCGGTATCAGTGTCCAGTGCAGCTGGGCATAGTTAGTCCAAACCGTGGCCAGGTATCAGTGTCCCGACCGTCACCCGGTATCAGTGTCCAGTGCAGCTGGGCATAGTTAGTCCCGACCGTGGCCCGGTATCAGTGTCCCGACCGTGGCCCGGTATCAGTGTCCAGTGCAGCTGGGCATAGTTAGTCCCGACCGTGGCCCGGTATCAGTGTCCAGTGCAGCTGGGCATAGTTAGTCCCGAACGTGGCCCGGTATCACCGTCCCGACCGTGGCTCGGTATCAGTGTCCAGTGCAGCTGGGCATAATTAGTCCCGACCGTCACCAGGTATTAGTGTCCAGTACAGCTGGGCATAGTTAGTCCCGACTGTGGCCCGGTATCAGTGTCCAGTACAGCTGGGCATAGTTAGTCCCGACTGTGGCCCGGTATCAGGGTCCAGTGCAGCTGGGCATAGTTAGTCCCGACCGTCACCAGGTATCAGTGTCCAGTGCAGCTGGGCATAGTTAGTCCCGACCGTGGCCCGGTATCAGTGTCCCGACCGTGGTCCGGTATCAGTGTCCAGTGCAGCTGGGTATAGTTAGTCCCGACCGTGGCCAGGTATCAGTGTTTAGTGCAGCTGGGTATAGTTAGTCCCGACTGTGGCCCGGTATCAGTGTCCAGTACAGCTGGGCATAGTTAGTCCCGACTGTGGCCAGGTATCAGTGTCCAGTGCAGCTGGGCATAGTTAGTCCCGACCGTCTCCAGGTATCAGTGACCAGTGCAGCTGGGCATAGTTAGTCCTGACCGTGGCCCGGTATCAGTGACCAGTGCAGCTGGGCATAGTTAGTCCCGACCGTCACCAGGTATCAGTGTCCAGTGCAGCTGGGCATAGTTAGTCCCGACCGTGGCCCGGTATCAGTGTCCAGTGCAGCTGGGCATAGTTAGTCCCGACCGTCACCAGGTATCAGTGACCAGTGCAGCTGGGCATAGTTAGTCCTGACCGTGGCCCGGTATCAGTGACCAGTGCAGCTGGGCATAGTTAGTCCCGACCGTGGCCCGGTATCAGTGTCCAGTGCAGCTGGGTATAGTTAGTCCCGACCGTGGCCCGGTATCACCGTCCCGACCGTGGTCAGGTATCAGTGTCCAGTGCAGCCGGGCATAGTTAGTCCCGACCGTGGCCCGGTATCAGTGACCAGTGCAGCTGGGCATAGTTAGTCCCGACCGTCACCAGGTATCAGTGACCAGTGCAGCTGGGCATAGTTAGTCCCGACCGTGGCCCGGTATCAGTGACCAGTGCAGCTGGGCATAGTTAGTCCCGACTGTGGCCCGGTATCAGTGTCCAGTGCAGCTGGGCATAGTTAGTCCCGACCGTGGCCCGGCATCAGTGTCCAGTGCAGCTGGGCATAGTTAGTCCCGACCCTGGCCCGGTATCAGTGTCCCGACCGTGGCCCGGTATCAGTGTCCAGTGCAGCTGGGCATAGTTAGTCCTGACCGTGGCCCGGTATCACCGTCCCGACCGTGGCCAGGTATCAGTGTCCAGTGCAGTTGGGCATAGTTAGTCCCGACCGTGGCCCGGTATCAGTGTCCAGTGCAGCTGGGCATAGTTAGTCCAGACCGTGGCCCGGTATCAGTGTCCAGTGCAGCTGGGCATAGTTAGTCCAGACCGTGGCCCGGTATCAGTGTTCAGTGCAGCTGGGCATAGTTAGTCCAGACCGTGGCCCGGTATCAGTGTCCAGTGCAGCTGGGCATAGTTAGTCCAGACCGTGGCCCGGTATCAGTGTCCAGTGCAGCTGGGCATAGTTAGTCCAGACCGTGGCCCGGTATCAGTGTTCAGTGCAGCTGGGCATAGTTAGTCCCGACCGTGGCCCGGTATCAGTGTCCAGTACAGCTGGGCATAGTTAGTCCCGACCGTGGCCCGGTATCAGTGTCCAGTACAGCTGGGTATAGTTAGTCCCGACCGTGGCCCGGTATCAGTGTCCAGTGCAGCTGGGCATAGTTAGTCCCGACCGTGGCCCGGTATCACCGTCCCGACCGTCACCAAGTGTCAGTGACCAGTGCAGCTGGGCATAGTTAGTCCCGACCGTGGCCCGGTATCAGTGTCCAGTACAGCTGGGCATAGTTAGTCCCGACCGTGGCCCGGTATCACCGTCCCGACCGTGGCCCGGTATCAGTGTCCAGTACAGCTGGGCATATTTAGTCCCGACCGTGGCCCGGTATCACCGTCCCGACCGTGGCCCGGTATCAGTGTCCAGTACAGCTGAGCATAGTTAGTCCCGACCGTGGCCCGGTATCACCGTCCCGACCGTGGCCCGGTATCAGTGTCCAGTACAGCTGGGCATAGTTAGTCCCGACCGTGGCCCGGTATCACCGTCCCGACCGTGGCCCGGTATCAGTGTCCAGTACAGCTGGGCATAGTTAGTCCTGACCGTGGCCCGGTATCACCGTCCCGAACGTGGCCAGGTATCAGTGTCCAGTGCAGCTGGGCATAGTTAGTCCCGACTGTGGCCCGGTATCAGTGTTCAGTGCAGCTGGGCATAGTTAGTCCCGACCGTGGCCCGGTTTCACCGTCCCGACCGTGGCCAGGTATCAGTGTGCAGTGCAGTTGGGCATAGTTAGTCCCGACCGTGGCCCGGTATCAGTGTCCAGTGCAGCTGGGCATAGTTAGTCCCGACCGTGACCCGGTATCAGTGTCCAGTGCAGCTGGGCATAGTTAGTCCCGACCGTGGCCCGGTATCACCGTCCCGACCGTGGCCCGGTATCAGTGTCCAGTGCAGCTGGGCATAGTTAGTCCCGACCGTGGCCCGGTATCACCGTCCCGACCGTGGCCAGGTATCAGTGTCCAGTGCAGCTGGGCATAGTTAGTCCCGACCGTGGCCCGGTATCAGTGTCCAGTGCAGCTGGGCATAGTTAGTCCAGACCGTGGCCCGGTATCAGTGTTCAGTGCAGCTGGGCATAGTTAGTCCCGACCGTGGCCCGGTATCAGTGTCCAGTACAGCTGGGCATAGTTAGTCCCGACCGTGGCCCGGTATCAGTGTCCAGTACAGCTGGGCATAGTTAGTCCCGACCGTGGCCCGGTATCAGTGTCCAGTGCAGCTGGGCATAGTTAGTCCCGACCGTGGCCCGGTATCACCGTCTCGACCGTCACCAGGTGTCAGTGACCAGTGCAGCTGGGCATAGTTAGTCCCGACCGTGGCCCGGTATCAGTGTCCAGTGCAGCTGGGCATAGTTAGTCCCGACCGTGGCACGGTATCAGTGTCCAGTGCAGCTGGGTATAGTTAGTCCAGACCGTGGCCCGGTATCACCGTCCCGACCGTGGCCAGGTGTCACCGTCCCGACCGTGGTCCGGTATCAGTGTCCAGTGCAGCTGGGCATAGTTAGTCCCGACCGTGGCCCGGTATCAGTGTCCAGTGCAGCTGGGCATAGTTAGTCCCGACCGTGGCCCAGTATCAGGGTCCAGTACAGCTGGGCATAGTTAGTCCCGACCGTGGCCCGGTATCAGTGTCCAGTACAGCTGGGCATAGTTAGTCCCGACCGTGGTACGGTATCAGTGTCCAGTGCAGCTGGGCATAGTTAGTCCCGACCGTGGCCCGGTATCAGTGTCCAGTACAGCTGGACATAGTTAGTCCCGACCGTGGCCCGGTATCACCGTACCGACCGTGGCCCGGTATCAGTGTCCAGTGCAGCTGGGCATAGTTAGTCCCGACCGTGGCCAGGTATCACCGTCCCGACCGTGGCCAAGTATCAGTGTCCAGTGCAGCTGGGCATAGTTAGTCCCGAGCGTGGCCCGGTATCACCGTCCCGACCGTCACCAGGTATCAGTGACCAGTGCAGCTGGGCATAGTTAGTCCCGACCGTCAACAGGTATCAGTGTCCAGTGCAGCCGGGCATATTTAGTCCCGACCGTGGCCCGGTATCACCGTCCCGACCGTGGCCCGGTATCAGTGTCCAGTGCAGCTGGGCATAGTTAGTCCCGACCGTGGTCCGGTATCATCGTCCCGACCGTGGCCAGGTATCACCGTCCCAACCGTGTCCCGGTATCACCGTCCCGACCGTCACCCGGTATCAGTGTCCAGTGCAGCTGGGCATAGTTAGTCCCGACCGTGGCCAGGTATCAGTGTCCAGTGCAGCTGGACATAGTTAGTCCCGACCGTGGCCCGGTATCAGGGACCAGTGCAGCTGGGCATAATTAGTCCCGACCATGGCCCGGTATCAGTGACCAGTGCAGCTGGGCATAATTAGTCCCGACCGTGGCCCGGTATCAGGGACCAGTGCAGCTGGGCATAGTTAGTCCCGACCGTGGCCCGGTATCACCGCCCCGACCGTGGCCAGGTAACAGTGTCCAGTGCAGCTGGGCATAGTTAGTCCCGACCGTGGCCCGGTATCAGTGTCCAGTGCAGCTGGGCATAGTTAGTCCCGACCGTGGCCCGGTATCACCGTCCCGACCGTGGCCCGGTATCAGTGTCCAGTGCAGCTGGGCATAGTTAGTCCCGACCGTCACCAGGTATCAGTGTCCAGTGCAGCTGGGCATAGTTAGTCCCGACCGTGACCTGGTATCACCGTCCCGACCGTGGCCCGGTATCAGTGTCCAGTGCGGCTGGGCATAGTTAGTCCCGACCGTGGCCCGGTATCAGTGTCCAGTGCAGCTGGGCATAGTTCGTCCCCACCGTGGCCCGGTATCAGTGTCCAGTGCAGCTGGGCATAGTTAGTCCCGACCGTCACCAGGTATCAGTGACCAGTGCATCTGGGCATAGTTAGTCCTGGCCGTGGCCCGGTATCAGTGACCAGTTCAGCTGGGCATAGTTAGTCCCGACCGTGGCCCGGTATCAGTGTCCAGTGCAGCTGGGTATAGTTAGTCCCGACCGTGGCCCGGTATCACCGTCCCGACCGTGGTCAGGTATCAGTGTCCAGTGCAGCTGGGCATAGTTAGTCCCGACCGTGGCCCGGTATCAGTGACCAGTGCAGCTGGGCATAGTTAGTCCCGACCGTCACCAGGTATCAGTGACCAGTGCAGCTGGGCATAGTTAGTCCCGACCGTGGCCCGGTATCAGTGACCAGTGCAGCTGGGCATAGTTAGTCCCGACTGTGGCCCGGTATCAGTGTCCAGTGCAGCTGGGCATAGTTAGTCCCGACCGTGGCCCGGCATCAGTGTCCAGTGCAGCTGGGCATAGTTAGTCCCGACCCTGGCCCGGAATCAGTGTCCAGTGCAGCTGGGCATAGTTAGTTCCGACCGTGGCCCGGTATCACCGTCCCGACCGTGGCCAGGTATCAGTGTCCATTACAGCTGGGCATAGTTAGTCCAGACCGTGGCCCGGTATCAGTGACCAGTGCAGCTGGGCATAGTTAGTCCCGACCGTGGCCCGGTATCAGTGTCCAGTGCAGCTGGGCATAGTTAGTCCCGACCGTGGCCGGTATCAGTGACCAGTACAGCTGGGCATAGTTAGTCCCGACCGTGGCTCGGTATCACCATCCCGGCCGTGGCCCGGTATCAGTGTCCATTGCAGCTGGGCATAATTAGTCCCGACCGTGGCCCGGTATCAGTGTCCCGACCGTGGCCCGGTATCAGTGTCCAGTGCAGCTGGGCATAGTTAGTCCCGACCGTGGCCTGGTATCAGTGTCCAGTGCAGCTGGGCATAGTTAGTACCGACCGTGGCCCGGTATCACCGTCCCGACCGTCACCCGGTATCAGTGTCCAGTGCAGCTGGGCATAGTTAGTCCAAACCGTGGCCAGGTATCAGTGTCCCGACCGTCACCCGGTATCAGTGTCCAGTGCAGCTGGGCATAGTTAGTCCCGACCGTGGCCCGGTATCAGTGTCCCGACCGTGGCCCGGTATCAGTGTCCAGTGCAGCTGGGCATAGTTAGTCCCGACCGTGGCCCGGTATCAGTGTCCAGTGCAGCTGGGCATAGTTAGTCCCGAACGTGGCCCGGTATCACCGTCCCGACCGTGGCTCGGTATCAGTGTCCAGTGCAGCTGGGCATAATTAGTCCCGACCGTCACCAGGTATTAGTGTCCAGTACAGCTGGGCATAGTTAGTCCCGACTGTGGCCCGGTATCAGTGTCCAGTACAGCTGGGCATAGTTAGTCCCGACTGTGGCCCGGTATCAGGGTCCAGTGCAGCTGGGCATAGTTAGTCCCGACCGTCACCAGGTATCAGTGTCCAGTGCAGCTGGGCATAGTTAGTCCCGACCGTGGCCCGGTATCAGTGTCCCGACCGTGGTCCGGTATCAGTGTCCAGTGCAGCTGGGTATAGTTAGTCCCGACCGTGGCCAGGTATCAGTGTTTAGTGCAGCTGGGTATAGTTAGTCCCGACTGTGGCCCGGTATCAGTGTCCAGTACAGCTGGGCATAGTTAGTCCCGACTGTGGCCAGGTATCAGTGTCCAGTGCAGCTGGGCATAGTTAGTCCCGACCGTCTCCAGGTATCAGTGACCAGTGCAGCTGGGCATAGTTAGTCCTGACCGTGGCCCGGTATCAGTGACCAGTGCAGCTGGGCATAGTTAGTCCCGACCGTCACCAGGTATCAGTGTCCAGTGCAGCTGGGCATAGTTAGTCCCGACCGTGGCCCGGTATCAGTGTCCAGTGCAGCTGGGCATAGTTAGTCCCGACCGTCACCAGGTATCAGTGACCAGTGCAGCTGGGCATAGTTAGTCCTGACCGTGGCCCGGTATCAGTGACCAGTGCAGCTGGGCATAGTTAGTCCCGACCGTGGCCCGGTATCAGTGTCCAGTGCAGCTGGGTATAGTTAGTCCCGACCGTGGCCCGGTATCACCGTCCCGACCGTGGTCAGGTATCAGTGTCCAGTGCAGCCGGGCATAGTTAGTCCCGACCGTGGCCCGGTATCAGTGACCAGTGCAGCTGGGCATAGTTAGTCCCGACCGTCACCAGGTATCAGTGACCAGTGCAGCTGGGCATAGTTAGTCCCGACCGTGGCCCGGTATCAGTGACCAGTGCAGCTGGGCATAGTTAGTCCCGACTGTGGCCCGGTATCAGTGTCCAGTGCAGCTGGGCATAGTTAGTCCCGACCGTGGCCCGGCATCAGTGTCCAGTGCAGCTGGGCATAGTTAGTCCCGACCCTGGCCCGGTATCAGTGTCCCGACCGTGGCCCGGTATCAGTGTCCAGTGCAGCTGGGCATAGTTAGTCCTGACCGTGGCCCGGTATCACCGTCCCGACCGTGGCCAGGTATCAGTGTCCAGTGCAGTTGGGCATAGTTAGTCCCGACCGTGGCCCGGTATCAGTGTCCAGTGCAGCTGGGCATAGTTAGTCCAGACCGTGGCCCGGTATCAGTGTCCAGTGCAGCTGGGCATAGTTAGTCCAGACCGTGGCCCGGTATCAGTGTTCAGTGCAGCTGGGCATAGTTAGTCCAGACCGTGGCCCGGTATCAGTGTCCAGTGCAGCTGGGCATAGTTAGTCCAGACCGTGGCCCGGTATCAGTGTCCAGTGCAGCTGGGCATAGTTAGTCCAGACCGTGGCCCGGTATCAGTGTTCAGTGCAGCTGGGCATAGTTAGTCCCGACCGTGGCCCGGTATCAGTGTCCAGTACAGCTGGGCATAGTTAGTCCCGACCGTGGCCCGGTATCAGTGTCCAGTACAGCTGGGTATAGTTAGTCCCGACCGTGGCCCGGTATCAGTGTCCAGTGCAGCTGGGCATAGTTAGTCCCGACCGTGGCCCGGTATCACCGTCCCGACCGTCACCAAGTGTCAGTGACCAGTGCAGCTGGGCATAGTTAGTCCCGACCGTGGCCCGGTATCAGTGTCCAGTACAGCTGGGCATAGTTAGTCCCGACCGTGGCCCGGTATCACCGTCCCGACCGTGGCCCGGTATCAGTGTCCAGTACAGCTGGGCATATTTAGTCCCGACCGTGGCCCGGTATCACCGTCCCGACCGTGGCCCGGTATCAGTGTCCAGTACAGCTGAGCATAGTTAGTCCCGACCGTGGCCCGGTATCACCGTCCCGACCGTGGCCCGGTATCAGTGTCCAGTACAGCTGGGCATAGTTAGTCCCGACCGTGGCCCGGTATCACCGTCCCGACCGTGGCCCGGTATCAGTGTCCAGTACAGCTGGGCATAGTTAGTCCTGACCGTGGCCCGGTATCACCGTCCCGAACGTGGCCAGGTATCAGTGTCCAGTGCAGCTGGGCATAGTTAGTCCCGACTGTGGCCCGGTATCAGTGTTCAGTGCAGCTGGGCATAGTTAGTCCCGACCGTGGCCCGGTTTCACCGTCCCGACCGTGGCCAGGTATCAGTGTGCAGTGCAGTTGGGCATAGTTAGTCCCGACCGTGGCCCGGTATCAGTGTCCAGTGCAGCTGGGCATAGTTAGTCCCGACCGTGACCCGGTATCAGTGTCCAGTGCAGCTGGGCATAGTTAGTCCCGACCGTGGCCCGGTATCACCGTCCCGACCGTGGCCCGGTATCAGTGTCCAGTGCAGCTGGGCATAGTTAGTCCCGACCGTGGCCCGGTATCACCGTCCCGACCGTGGCCAGGTATCAGTGTCCAGTGCAGCTGGGCATAGTTAGTCCCGACCGTGGCCCGGTATCAGTGTCCAGTGCAGCTGGGCATAGTTAGTCCAGACCGTGGCCCGGTATCAGTGTTCAGTGCAGCTGGGCATAGTTAGTCCCGACCGTGGCCCGGTATCAGTGTCCAGTACAGCTGGGCATAGTTAGTCCCGACCGTGGCCCGGTATCAGTGTCCAGTACAGCTGGGCATAGTTAGTCCCGACCGTGGCCCGGTATCAGTGTCCAGTGCAGCTGGGCATAGTTAGTCCCGACCGTGGCCCGGTATCACCGTCTCGACCGTCACCAGGTGTCAGTGACCAGTGCAGCTGGGCATAGTTAGTCCCGACCGTGGCCCGGTATCAGTGTCCAGTGCAGCTGGGCATAGTTAGTCCCGACCGTGGCACGGTATCAGTGTCCAGTGCAGCTGGGTATAGTTAGTCCAGACCGTGGCCCGGTATCACCGTCCCGACCGTGGCCAGGTGTCACCGTCCCGACCGTGGTCCGGTATCAGTGTCCAGTGCAGCTGGGCATAGTTAGTCCCGACCGTGGCCCGGTATTAGTGACCAGTGCAGCTGGGCATAGTTAGTCCCGACCGTCACCCGGTATTACCGTCCCGACCGTGGCCTGGTATCAGTGTCCAGTGCAGCTGGGCATAGTTAGTCCCGACCGTGGCCCGGTATTAGTGACCAGTGCAGCTGGGCATAGTTAGTCCCGACCGTCACCCGGTATTACCGTCCCGACCGTGGCCTGGTATCAGTGTCCAGTGCAGCTGGGCATAGTTAGTCCCGACCGTGGCCCGGTATTAGTGACCAGTGCAGCTGGGCATAGTAAGTCCCGACCGTGGCCCGGTATCAGTGTCCAGTGCAGCTGGGCATAGTTAGTCCCGACCGTGGCCCGGTATCAGTGTCCAGTGCAGCTGGGTATAGTTAGTCCCGACCGTGGCCCGGTATCAGTGTCCCGACCGTGGCCCGGTATCAGTGTCCAGTGCAGCTGGGTATAGTTAGTCCCGACCGTGGCCCGGTATCACCGTCCCGACCGTGGCCCGGTATCAGTGTCCCGACCGTGGCCAGGTATCAGTGTCCAGTGCAGCTGGGCATAGTTAGTCCCGACCGTGGCCCGGTATCACCGTCCCGACCGTGGCCCGGTATCAGTGTCCGGTACAGCTGGGCATAGTTAGTCCCGACCGTCACCCGGTATTACCGTCCCGACCGTCACCCGGTATCAGTGTCCAGTGCAGCTGGGCATAGTTAGTCCCGACCGTGGCCCGGTATCAGTGTCCAGTGCAGCTGGGTATTGTTAGTCCCGACCGTGGCCAGGTATCAGTGTCCAGTGCAGCTGGGCATAGTTAGTCCCGACCGTGGCCCGGTATCACCGTCCCAACCGTCACCAGGTGTCAGTGACCAGTGCAGCTGGGCATAGTTAGTCCCGACCGTCAACAGGTATCAGTGTCCAGTGCAGCTGGGCATAGTTAGTCCCGACCGTGGCCCGGTATCACCGTCCCGACCGTGGCCCGGTATCACCGTCCCGACCGTCACCAGGTGTCAGTGACCAGTGCAGCTGGGCATAGCTAGCCCCGACCGTCAACAGGTATCAGTGTCCAGTGCAGCTGGGCATAGTTAGTCCCGACCGTGGCCCGGTATCAGTGTCCAGTGCAGCTGGGCATAGTTAGTCCCGACCGTGGCCCGGTATCACCGTCCCGACCGTCACCAGGTGTCAGTGACCAGTGCAGCTGGGCATAGTTAGTCCCGACCGTGGCACGGTATCAGTGTCCAGTACAGCTGGGCATAGTTAGTCCAGACCGTGGCCCGGTATCGCCGTCCCGACCGTGGCCAGGTATCACCGTCCCGACCGTGGCCCGGTATCAGTGACCAGTGCAGCTGTGCATAGTTAGTCCCGACCGTCACCAGGTATCAGTGTCCAGTGCAGCTGGGCATAGTTAGTCCCGACCGTGGTCCGGTATCACCGTCCCGACCGTCACCAGGTATCAGTGTCCAGTGCAGCTGGGCATAGTTAGTCCCGACCGTGGCTCGGTATCAGTGATCAGTACAGCTGGGCATAGTTAGTCCCGACCGTGGCCCGGTATCAGTGACCAGTGCAGCTGGGCATAGTTAGTCCCGACCGTGGCCTGGTATCGCCGTCCCGACCGTGGCCAGGTATCACCGTCCCGACCATGGCCCAGTATCAGTGTCCAGTGCAGCTGGGCATAGTTAGTTCCGACCGTGGCCCGGTATCGCCGTCCCGACCTTGGCCAGGTATCACCGTCCCGACCGTGGCCCGGTATCACCGTCCCGACCGTCACCCGGTATCAGTGTCCAGTGCAGCTGGGCATAGTTAGTCCCGACCGTGGTCCGGTATCACCGTCCCGACCATCACCAGGTATCAGTGTCCAGTGCAGCTGGGCATAGTTAGTCCCGACCGTGGCCCGGTATCAATGTTCAGTACAGCTGGGCATAGTTAGTCCCGAACGTGGCCCGGTATTAGTGACCAGTGCAGCTGGGCATAGTTAGTCCCGACCGTGGCCCGGTATCAGTGTCCAGTGCAGCTGGGCATAGTTAGTCCCGACCGTGGCCCGGTATCAGTGACCAGTGCAGCTGGGCATAGTTAGTCCCGACCGTCACCAGGTATCAGTGTCCAGTGCAGCTGGGCATAGTTAGTTCCGACCGTGGTCCGGTATCACCGTCCCGACCGTCACCAGGTATCAGTGTCCAGTGCAGCTGGGCATAGTTAGTCCCGACCGTGGCCCGGTATCAGTGTTCAGTACAGCTGGGCATAGTTAGTCCAGACCGTGGCCCGGTATCAGTGACCAGTGCAGCTGGGCATAGTTAGTCCCGACCGTGGCCCGGTATCACCGTCCCGACCGTGGCCCGGTATCAGTGTCCAGTGCAGCTGGGCATAGTTAGTCCCGACCGTGGCCCGGTATCACCGTCCCGACCGTCACCCGGTATCAGTGTCCAGTGCAGCTGGGCATAGTTAGTCCCGACCGTGGCCCGGTATCAGTGTCCAGTGCAGCTGGACATAGTTAGTCCCGACCGTGGCCCGGTATCACCGTCCCGACCGTCACCCGGTATCAGTGTCCAGTGCAGCTGGGCATAGTTAGTCCCGACCGTGGCCCGGTATCAGTGTCCAGTGCAGCTGGACATAGTTAGTCCCGACCGTGGCCCGGTATCACCGTCCCGACCGTGGTCCGGTATCAGTGACCAGTGCAGTTGGGCATAGTTAGTCCCGACCGTGGCCAGGTATCAGTGACCAGTGCAGCTGGGCATAGTTAGTCCCAACCGTGGCCCGGTATCAGTGACCAGTGCAGCTGGGCATAGTTAGTCCCGACCGTGACCCGGTATCAGTGTCCCGACCGTGGCCCGGTATCAGTGTCCAGTGAAGCTGGGCATAGTTAGTCCCGACCGTGGCCCGGTATCAGTGTCCAGTGCAGCTGGGCATAGTTAGTCCCGACCGTGGCCCGGTATCAGTGTCCAGTGCAGCTGGGCATAGTTAGTCCCGACCGTGGCCCGGTATCAGTGTCCAGTACAGCTGGGCATAGTTAGTCCCGACCGTGGCCCGGTATCAGTGTCCAGTACAGCTGGGCATAGTTAGTCCCGACCGTGACCCGGTATCAGTGTCCAGTGCAGCTGGGCATAGTTAGTCCCGACCGTGGCCCGGTATCAGTGTCCAGTACAGCTGGGCATAGTTAGTCCCGACCGTGGCCCGGTATCACCGTCCTGACCGTGGCCCGGTATCAGTGTCCAGTGCAGCTGGGCATAGTTAGTCCCGACCGTGGCCAGGTATCACCGTCCCGACCGTGGCCAAGTATCAGTGTCCAGTGCAGCTGGGCATAGTTAGTCCCGAGCGTGGCCCGGTATCACCGTCCTGACCGTCACCAGGTATCAGTGACCAGTGCAGCTGGGCATAGTTAGTCCCGACCGTGGTCCGGTATCATCGTCCCGACCGTGGCCAGGTATCACCGTCCCGACCGTGTCCCGGTATCACCGTCCCGACCGTCACCCGGTATCAGTGTCCAGTGCAGCTGGGCATAGTTAGTCCCGACCGTGGCCAGGTATCAGTGTCCAGTGCAGCTGGGCATAGTTAGTCCCGACCGTGGCCCAGTATCAGTGACCAGTGCAGCTGGGCATAATTAGTCCCGACCGTGGCCCGGTATCAGGGACCAGTGCAGCTGGGCATAGTTAGTCCCGACCGTGACCCGGTATCACCGTCCCGACCGTGGCCAGGTATCAGTGTCCAGTGCAGCTGGGCATAGTTAGTCCCGACCGTGGCCCGGTATCAGTGACCAGTGCAGCTGGGCATAGTTAGTCCCGACCGTCACCAGGTATCAGTGACCAGTGCAGCTGGGCATAGTTAGTCCCGACCGTGGCCCGGTATCAGTGTCCAGTGCAGCTGGGCATAGTTAGTCCCGACCGTCACCAGGTATCAGTGACCAGTGCAGCTGGGCATAGTTAGTCCCGACCGTGGCCCGGTATCAGTGTCCAGTGCAGCTGGGTATAGTTAGTCCCGACCGTGGCCCGGTATCACCGTCCCGACCGTGGTCAGGTATCAGTGTCCAGTGCAGCCGGGCATAGTTAGTCCCGACCGTGGCCCGGTATCAGTGACCAGTGCAGCTGGGCATAGTTAGTCCCGACCGTCACCAGGTATCAGTGACCAGTGCAGCTGGGCATAGTTAGTCCCGACCGTGGCCCGGTATCAGTGACCAGTGCAGCTGGGCATAGTTAGTCCCGACTGTGGCCCGGTATCAGTGTCCAGTGCAGCTGGGCATAGTTAGTCCCGACCGTGGCCCGGTATCAGTGTCCAGTGCAGCTGGGCATAGTTAGTCCCGACCGTGGCCCGGTATCACCGTCCCGACCGTGGCCCGGCATCAGTGTCCTGTGCAGCTGGGCATAGTTAGTCCCGACCCTGGCCCGGTATCAGTGTCCCGACCGTGGCCCGGTATCAGTGTCCAGTGCAGCTGGGCATAGTTAGTCCTGACCGTGGCCCGGTATCACCGTCCCGACCGTGGCCAGGTATCAGTGTCCAGTGCAGTTGGGCATAGTTAGTCCCGACCGTGGCCCGGTATCAGTGTCCAGTGCAGCTGGGCATAGTTAGTCCCGACCGTGGCCCGGTATCAGTGTCCAGTGCAGCTGGGCATAGTTAGTCCAGAACGTGGCCCGGTATCAGTGTTCAGTGCAGCTGGGCATAGTTAGTCCCGACCGTGGCCCGGTATCAGTGTCCAGTACAGCTGGGCATAGTTAGTCCCGACCGTGGCCCGGTATCAGTGTCCAGTACAGCTGGGTATAGTTAGTCCCGACCGTGGCCCGGTATCAGTGTCCAGTGCAGCTGGGCATAGTTAGTCCCGACCGTGGCCCGGTATCACCGTCCCGACCGTCACCAAGTGTCAGTGACCAGTGCAGCTGGGCATAGTTAGTCCCGACCGTGGCCCGGTATCAGTGTCCAGTACAGCTGGGCATAGTTAGTCCCGACCGTGGCCCGGTATCACCGTCCCGACCGTGGCCCGGTATCAGTGTCCAGTACAGCTGGGCATATTTAGTCCCGACCGTGGCCCGGTATCACCGTCCCGACCGTGGCCCGGTATCAGTGTCCAGTACAGCTGAGCATAGTTAGTCCCGACCGTGGCCCGGTATCACCGTCCCGACCGTGGCCCGGTATCAGTGTCCAGTACAGCTGGGCATAGTTAGTCCCGACCGTGGCCCGGTATCACCGTCCCGACCGTGGCCCGGTATCAGTGTCCAGTACAGCTGGGCATAGTTAGTCCTGACCGTGGCCCGGTATCACCGTCCCGAACGTGGCCAGGTATCAGTGTCCAGTGCAGCTGGGCATAGTTAGTCCCGACTGTGGCCCGGTATCAGTGTTCAGTGCAGCTGGGCATAGTTAGTCCCGACCGTGGCCCGGTATCACCGTCCCGACCGTGGCCCGGTATCAGTGTCCAGTGCAGCTGGGCATAGTTAGTCCCGACCGTGGCCCGGTATCACCGTCTCGACCGTCACCAGGTGTCAGTGACCAGTGCAGCTGGGCATAGTTAGTCCCGACCGTGGCCCGGTATCAGTGTCCAGTGCAGCTGGGCATAGTTAGTCCCGACCGTGGCACGGTATCAGTGTCCAGTGCAGCTGGGTATAGTTAGTCCAGACCGTGGCCCGGTATCACCGTCCCGACCGTGGCCCGGTATCAGTGTCCAGTGCAGCTGGGCATAGTTAGTCCCGACCGTGGCCCGGTATTAGTGACCAGTGCAGCTGGGCATAGTTAGTCCCGACCGTCATCCGGTATTACCGTCCCGACCGTGGCCTGGTATCAGTGTCCAGTGCAGCTGGGCATAGTTAGTCCCGACCGTGGCCCGGTATTAGTGACCAGTGCAGCTGGGCATAGTTAGTCCCGACCGTCACCCGGTATTACCGTCCCGACCGTGGCCTGGTATCAGTGTCCAGTGCAGCTGGGCATAGTTAGTCCCGACCGTGGCCCGGTATTAGTGACCAGTGCAGCTGGGCATAGTAAGTCCCGACCGTGGCCCGGTATCAGTGTCCAGTGCAGCTGGGCATAGTTAGTCCCGACCGTGGCCAGGTATCAGTGTCCAGTGCAGCTGGGTATAGTTAGTCCCGACCGTGGCCAGGTATCAGTGTCCAGTGCAGCTGGGCATAGTTAGTCCCGACCGTGGCCCGGTATCACCGTCCCGACCGTGGCCCGGTATCAGTGTCCGGTACAGCTGGGCATAGTTAGTCCCGACCGTCACCCGGTATTACCGTCCCGACCGTCACCCGGTATCAGTGTCCAGTGCAGCTGGGCATAGTTAGTCCCGACCGTGGCCCGGTATCAGTGTCCAGTGCAGCTGGGTATAGTTAGTCCCGACCGTGGCCAGGTATCAGTGTCCAGTGCAGCTGGGCATAGTTAGTCCCGACCGTGGCCCGGTATCACCGTCCCGACCGTGGCCCGGTATCAGTGTCCAGTGCAGCTGGGCATAGTTAGTCCCGACCGTGGCCCGGTATCACCGTCCCGACCGTCACCCGGTATCAGTGTCCAGTGCAGCTGGGCATAGTTAGTCCCGACCGTGGCCCGGTATCAGTGTCCAGTGCAGCTGGACATAGTTAGTCCCGACCGTGGCCCGGTATCACCGTCCTGACCGTGGTCCGGTATCAGTGACCAGTGCAGTTGGGCATAGTTAGTCCCGACCGTGGCCAGGTATCAGTGACCAGTGCAGCTGGGCATAGTTAGTCCCAACCGTGGCCCGGTATCAGTGACCAGTGCAGCTGGGCATAGTTAGTCCCGACCGTGACCCGGTATCAGTGTCCCGACCGTGGCCCGGTATCAGTGTCCAGTGAAGCTGGGCATAGTTAGTCCCGACCGTGGCCCGGTATCAGTGTCCAGTGCAGCTGGGCATAGTTAGTCCCGACCGTGGCCCGGTATCAGTGTCCAGTACAGCTGGGCATAGTTAGTCCCGACCGTGGCCCGGTATCAGTGTCCAGTACAGCTGGGCATAGTTAGTCCCGACCGTGACCCGGTATCAGTGTCCAGTGCAGCTGGGCATAGTTAGTCCCGACCGTGGCCCGGTATCAGTGTCCAGTACAGCTGGGCATAGTTAGTCCCGACCGTGGCCCGGTATCACCGTCCTGACCGTGGCCCGGTATCAGTGTCCAGTGCAGCTGGGCATAGTTAGTCCCGACCGTGGCCAGGTATCACCGTCCCGACCGTGGCCAAGTATCAGTGTCCAGTGCAGCTGGGCATAGTTAGTCCCGAGCGTGGCCCGGTATCACCGTCCTGACCGTCACCAGGTATCAGTGACCAGTGCAGCTGGGCATAGTTAGTCCCGACCGTGGTCCGGTATCATCGTCCCGACCGTGGCCAGGTATCACCGTCCCGACCGTGTCCCGGTATCACCGTCCCGACCGTCACCCGGTATCAGTGTCCAGTGCAGCTGGGCATAGTTAGTCCCAACCGTGGCCCGGTATCAGTGTCCAGTGCAGCTGGGCATAGTTAGTCCCGACCGTGGCCCAGTATCAGTGACCAGTGCAGCTGGGCATAATTAGTCCCGACCGTGGCCCGGTATCAGGGACCAGTGCAGCTGGGCATAGTTAGTCCCGACCGTGACCCGGTATCACCGTCCCGACCGTGGCCAGGTATCAGTGTCCAGTGCAGCTGGGCATAGTTAGTCCCGACCGTGGCCCGGTATCAGTGTCCAGTGCAGCTGGGCATAGTTAGTCCCGACCGTGGCCCGGTATCACCGTCCCGACCGTGGCCCGGTATCAGTGTCCAGTGCAGCTGGGCATAGTTAGTCCCGACCGTCACCAGGTATCAGTGTCCAGTGCAGCTGGGCATAGTTAGTCCCGACCGTGACCTGGTATCACCGTCCCGACCGTGGCCCGGTATCAGTGTCCAGTGCAGCTGGGCATAGTTAGTCCCAACCGTGGCCCGGTATCAGTGTCCAGTGCAGCTGGGCATAGTTAGTCCCGACCGTGGCCCGGTATCAGTGTCCAGTGCAGCTGGGCATAGTTAGTCCCGACCGTCACCAGGTATCAGTGACCAGCGCAGCTGGGCATAGTTAGTCCTGACCGTGGCCCGGTATCAGTGACCAGTGCAGCTGGGCATAGTTAGTCCCGACCGTGGCCCGGTATCAGTGTCCAGTGCAGCTGGGTATAGTTAGTCCCGACCGTGGCCCGGTATCACCGTCCCGACCGTGGTCAGGTATCAGTGTCCAGTGCAGCAGGGCATAGTTAGTCCCGACCGTGGCCCGGTATCAGTGACCAGTGCAGCTGGGCATAGTTAGTCCCGACCGTCACCAGGTATCAGTGACCAGTGCAGCTGGGCATAGTTAGTCCCGACCGTGGCCCGGTATCAGTGACCAGTGCAGCTGGGCATAGTTAGTCCCGACTGTGGCCCGGTATCAGTGTCCAGTGCAGCTGGGCATAGTTAGTCCCGACCGTGGCCCGGCATCAGTGTCCAGTGCAGCTGGGCATAGTTAGTCCCGACCCTGGCCCGGTATCAGTGTCCAGTGCAGCTGGGCATAGTTAGTCCCGACCGTGGCCCGGTATCACCGTCCCGACCGTGGCCAGGTATCAGTGTCCATTACAGCTGGACATAGTTAGTCCAGACCGTGGCCCGGTATCAGTGACCAGTGCAGCTGGGCATAGTTAGTCCCGACCGTCACCCGGTATTACCGTCCCGACCGTGGCCTGGTATCAGTGTCCAGTGCAGCTGGGCATAGTTAGTCCCGACCGTGGCCCGGTATTAGTGACCAGTGCAGCTGGGCATAGTAAGTCCCGACCGTGGCCCGGTATCAGTGTCCAGTGCAGCTGGGCATAGTTAGTCCCGACCGTGGCCCGGTATCAGTGTCCAGTGCAGCTGGGTATAGTTAGTCCCCACCGTGGCCAGGTATCAGTGTCCAGTGCAGCTGGGCATAGTTAGTCCCGACCGTGGCCCGGTATCACCGTCCCGACCGTGGCCCGGTATCAGTGTCTGGTACAGCTGGGCATAGTTAGTCCCGACCGTCACCCGGTATTACCGTCCCGACCGTCACCCGGTATCAGTGTCCAGTGCAGCTGGGCATAGTTAGTCCCGACCGTGGCCCGGTATCAGTGTCCAGTGCAGCTGAGTATAGTTAGTCCCGACCGTGGCCCGGTATCAGTGTCCAGTGCAGCTGGGTATAGTTAGTCCCGACCGTGGCCAGGTATCAGTGTCCAGTGCAGCTGGGCATAGTTAGTCCCGACCGTGGCCCGGTATCACCGTCCCGACCGTCACCAGGTGTCAGTGACCAGTGCAGCTGGGCATAGTTAGTCCCGACCGTGGCACGGTATCAGTGTCCAGTACAGCTGGGCATAGTTAGTCCAGACCGTGGCCCGGTATCGCCGTCCCGACCGTGGCCAGGTATCACCGTCCCGACCGTGGCCCGGTATCAGTGACCAGTGCAGCTGGGCATAGTTAGTCCCGACCGTCACCAGGTATCAGTGTCCAGTGCAGCTGGGCATAGTTAGTCCCGACCGTGGTCCGGTATCACCGTCCCGACCGTCACCAGGTATCAGTGTCCAGTGCAGCTGGGCATAGTTAGTCCCGACCGTGGCCCGGTATCAGTGATCAGTACAGCTGGGCATAGTTAGTCCCGACCGTGGCCCGGTATCAGTGACCAGTGCAGCTGGGCATAGTTAGTCCCGACCGTGGCCCGGTATCGCCGTCCCGACCGTGGCCAGGTATCACCGTCCCGACCATGGCCCGGTATCAGTGTCCAGTGCAGCTGGGCATAGTTAGTTCCGACCGTGGCCCGGTATCGCCGTCCCGACCTTGGCCAGGTATCACCGTCCCGACCGTGGCCCGGTATCACCGTCCCGACCGTCACCCCGTATCAGTGTCCAGTGCAGCTGGGCATAGTTAGTCCCGACCGTGGCCCGGTATCAGTGACCAGTGCAGCTGGGCATAGTTAGTCCCGACCCTGGCCCGGTATCAGTGTCCAGTACAGCTGGGCATAGTTAGTCCCGACCGTGGCCCGGTATCAGTGACCAGTGCAGCTGGGCATAGTTAGTCCCGACCCTGGCCCGGTATCAGTGTCCAGTGCAGCTGGGCATAGTTAGTCCCGACCGTGGCCCGGTATCACCGTCCCGACCGTGGCCAGGTATCAGTGTCCATTACAGCTGGGCATAGTTAGTCCAGATCGTGGCCCGGTATCAGTGACCAGTGCAGCTGGGCATAGTTAGTCCCGACCGTGGCCCGGTATCAGTGTCCAGTGCAGCTGGGCATGGTTAGTCCCGACCGTGGCCCGGTATCAGTGACCAGTACAGCTGGGCATAGTTAGTCCCGACCGTGGCCCGGTATCACCATCCCGGCCGTGGCCCGGTATCAGTGTCCAGTGCAGCTGGGCATAGTTAGTCCCGACCGTGGCCCGGTATCAGTGTCCAGTGCAGCTGGGCATAGTTAGTCCCGACCGTGGCCTGGTATCAGTGTCCAGTGCAGCTGGGCATAGTTAGTCCCGACCGTGCCCCGGTATCACCGTCCCGACCGTCACCCGGTATCAGTGTCCAGTGCAGCTGGGCATAGTTAGTCCCGACCGTGGCCCGGTATCACCGGGCCACGGTCGGGACGACCGTGGCCCGGTATCAGTGTCCAGTGCAGCTGGGCATAGTTAGTCCCGACCGTGGCCCGGTATCACCGTCCCGACCGTGGCTCGGTATCAGTGTCCAGTGCAGCTGGGCATAGTTAGTCCCGACCGTGGCCCGGTATCAGTGTCCCGACCGTGGTCCGGTATCAGTGTCCAGTGCAGCTGGGTATAGTTAGTCCCGACCGTGGCCAGGTATCAGTGTCCAGTGCAGCTGGGTATAGTTAGTCCCGACCGTGGCCCGGTTTCAGTGACCAGTGCAGCTGGGCATAGTTAGTCCCGACCGTAGCCCGGTATCAGTGACCAGTGCAGCTGGGCATAGTTAGTCCCGACCGTGGCCCGGTATCAGTGACCAGTGCAGCTGGGCATAGTTAGTCCCGACCGTGACCCGGTATCAGTGTCCAGTGCAACTGGGTATAGTTAGTCCCGACCGTGGCCCGGTATCACCTTCCCGACCGTGGCCCGGTATCAGTGTCCAGTGCAGCTGGGCATAGTTAGTCCCGACCGTGGCCCGGTATCACCGTCCCGACCGTGGCCCGGTATCAGTGTCCAGTGCAGCTGGGCATAGTTAGTCCCGACCGTGGCCCGGTATCAGTGACCAGTGCAGCTGGGCATAGTTAGTCCCGACCGTGGCCCGGTATCAGTATCCAGTGGAGCTGGGCAGAGTTAGTCCCGACCGTGGCCCGGTATCACCGTCCCGACCGTGGCCCGGTATCAGTGTCCAGTGCAGCTGGGCATATTTAGTCCCGACCGTCACCAGGTATCAGTGTCCAGTGCAGCTGGGCATAGTTAGACCCGACCGTGGCCAGGTATCAGTGCCCAGTGCAGCTGGGCATAGTTAGTCCCGATCGTGGCCCGGTATCAGTGACCAGTGCAGCTGGGCATAGTTAGTCCCGACCGTGGCCCGGTATCAGTATCCAGTGGAGCTGGGCAGAGTTAGTCCCGACCGTGGCCCGGTATCACCGTCCCGACCGTGGTCAGGTATCAGTGTCCAGTGCAGCTGGGCATAGTTAGTCCCGACCGTGGCCCGGTATCAGTGACCAGTGCAGCTGGGCATAGTTAGTCCCGACCGTGGCCCGGTATCAGTGTCCAGTGCAGCTGGGTATAGTTAGTCCCGATCGTGGCCCGGTATCACCGTCCCGACCGGGGTCAGGTATCAGTGTCCAGTGCAGCTGGGCATAGTTAGTCCCGACCGTGGCCCGGTATCAGTGTCCAGTGCAGCTGGGCATAGTTAGTCCCGACCGTGGCCCGGTATCAGTGTCCAGTGCAGCTGGGCATAGTTAGTCCCGACCGTGGCCCGGTATCAGTGACCAGTGCAGCTGGGCATAGTTAGTCCCGACCGTGGCCCGGTATCAGTGTCCAGTGCAGCTGGGCATAGTTAGTCCCGACCGTGGCCCGGTATCAGTGTCCAGTGCAGCTGGGCATAGTTAGTCCCGACCGTGGCCCGGTATCAGTGTCCAGTGCAGCTGGGCATAGTTAGTCCCGACCGTCACCAGGTATCAGTGTCCAGTGCAGCTGGGCATAGTTAGTCCCGACCGTGGCCCGGTATCAGTGACCAGTGCAGCTGGGCATAGTTAGTCCCGACCGTGGCCCGGTATCAGTGTCCAGTGCAGCTGGGCATAGTTAGTCCCGACCGTGGCCCGGTATCAGTGTCCAGTGCAGCTGGGCATAGTTAGTCCCGACCGTGGCCCGGTATCAGTGTCCAGTGCAGCTGGGCATAGTTAGTCCCGACCGTCACCAGGTATCAGTTTCCAGTGCAGCTGGGCATAGTTAGTCCCGACCGTGGCCCGGTATCAGTGTCCAGTGCAGCTGGGCATAGTTAGTCCCGACCGTGGCCCGGTATCAGTGACCAGTACAGCTGGGCATAGTTAGTCCCGACCGTGGCCCGGTATCAGTATCCAGTGGAGCTGGGCAGAGTTAGTCCCGACCGTGGCCCGGTATCACCGTCCCGACCGTGGTCAGGTATCAGTGTCCAGTGCAGCTGGGCATAGTTAGTCCCGACCGTGGCCCGGTATCAGTGACCAGTGCAGCTGGGCATAGTTAGTCCCGACCGTGGCCCGGTATCAGTGTCCAGTGCAGCTGGGTATAGTTAGTCCCGATCGTGGCCCGGTATCACCGTCCCGACCGGGGTCAGGTATCAGTGTCCAGTGCAGCTGGGCATAGTTAGTCCCGACCGTGGCCCGGTATCAGTGTCCAGTGCAGCTGGGCATAGTTAGTCCCGACCGTGGCCCGGTATCAGTGACCAGTGCAGCTGGGCATAGTTAGTCCCGACCGTCACCCGGTATAAGTGACCAGTGCAGCTGGGCATAGTTAGTCCCGACCGTGGCCCGGTATCAGTGACCAGTGCAGCTGGGCATAGTTAGTCCCGACCGTGGCCCGGTATCAGTGTCCAGTGCAGCTGGGCATAGTTAGTCCCGACCGTGGCCCGGCATCAGTGTCCAGTGCAGCTGGGCATAGTTAGTCCCGACCGTGGCCCGGTATCAGTGTCCAGTGCAGCTGGGCATAGTTAGTCCCGACCGTGGCCCGGTATCACCGTCCCGACCGTGGCCAGGTGTCAGTGTCCAGTAAAGCTGGGCATGTTTAGTCCAGACCGTGGCCCGGTATCAGTGACCAGTGCAGCTGGGCATAGTTAGTCCCGACCGTGGCCCGGTATCAGTGTCCAGTGCAGCTGGGCATAGTTAGTCCCGACCGTGGCCCGGTATCAGTGTCCAGTGCAGCTGGGCATAGTTAGTCCCGACCGTGGCCCGGTATCACCGTCCCGACCGTGGCCAGGTGTCAGTGTCCAGTAAAGCTGGGCATGTTTAGTCCAGACCGTGGCCCGGTATCAGTGACCAGTGCAGCTGGGCATAGTTAGTCCCGACCGTGGCCCGGTATCAGTGTCCAGTGCAGCTGGGCATAGTTAGTCCCGACCGTGGCCCGGTATCAGCGTCCAGTGCAGCTGGGCATAGTTAGTCCCGACCGTGGCCCGGTATCAGTGTCCAGTGCAGCTGGGCATAGTTAGTCCAGACCGTGGCCCGGTATCAGTGTCCCGACCGTGGCTCGGTATCAGTGTCCAGTGCAGCTGGGCATAGTTAGTCCCGACCGTGGCCCGGTATCACCGTCCCGACCGTCACCAGGTATCAGTGTCCAGTACAGCTGGGCATAGTCAGTCCCGACCGTGGCCCGGTATCACCGTCCCGACCGTCACCAGGTATCAGTGTCCAGTACAGCTGGGGATAGTTAGTCCCGATCGTGGCCCGGTATCAGTGACCAGTGCAGCTGGGCATAGTTAGTCCCGACCGTCACCCGGTATCAGTGTCCAGTGCAGCTGGCCATAGTTAGTTCCGACCGTGGCCCGGTATCAGTGTCCAGTGCAGCTGGGCATGGTTAGTCCCGACCGTCACCAGGTATCAGTGTCCAGTACAGCTGGGCATAGTTAGTCCCGACCGTGGCCCGGTATCACCGTCCCGACCGTGGCCAGGTATCACCGTCCCGACCGTGGCCAGGTATCAGTGTCTAGTGCAGCTGGGCATAGATAGTCCCGACCGTGTTCCGGTATCACCGTCCCGACCGTGGCCAGGTATCACCGTCCCGACCGTGGCCAGGTATCACCGTCGCGACCGTGGCCAGGTATCAGTGTCCAGTGCAACTGGGCATAGTTAGTCCCGACCGTGGCCCGGTATCACCGTCCCGATCGTGACCCGGTATCAGTGTCCAGTGCAGCTGGGCATAGTTAGTCCCGACCGTGGCCCGGTATCAGTGTCCAGTGCAGCTGGGCATAGTTAGTCCCGACCGTGGCCCGGTATCACCGTCCCGACCGTGGCCAGGTATTAGTGTCCAGTGAAGCTGGGCATAGTTAATCCCGACCGTCACCAGGTATCAGTGTCCAGTGCAGCTGGGCATAGTTAGTCCCGACCGTCACCAGGTATCAGTGTCCAGTGCAGCTGGGCATAGTTAGTCCCGACCGTGGCCAGGTATTAGTGTCCAGTGCAGCTGGGCATAGTTAGTCCCGACCGTGGCCCGGTATCAGTGTCCAGTGCAGCTGGGCATAGTTAGTCCCGACCGTGGCCCGGTATCAGTGTCCAGTACAGCTGGGCATAGTTGGTCCCGACCGTGGCCCGGTATCACCATCCCGGCCGTGGCCCGGTATCAGTGTCCAGTACAGCTGGGCATAGTTAGTCCCGACCGTGGCCCGGTATCACCATCCCGGCCGTGGCCCGGTATCAGTGTCCAGTGCAGCTGGGCATAGTTAGTCCCGACCGTGGCCCGGTATCAGTGACCAGTGCAGCTGGGCATAGTTAGTCCCGACCGTGGCCCGGTATCACCATCCCGGCCGTGGCCCGGTATCAGTGTCCAATGCAGCTGGGCATAGTTAGTCCCGACCGTGGCCCGGTATCAGTGTGCAGTGCAGCTGGGCATAGTTAGTCCCGACCGTGGCCCGGTATCAGTGTCCCGACCGTGGCCCGGTATCAGTGTCCAGTGTAGCTGGGCATAGTTAGTCCCGACCGTGGCCCGGTATCACCGTCCCGACCGTGGCCAGGTATCAGTGTCCATTACAGCTGGACATAGTTAGTCCAGACCGTGGCCCGGTATCAGTGACCAGTGCAGCTGGGCATAGTTAGTCCCGACCGTGGCCCGGTAGCAGTGTCCAGTGCAGCTGGGCATAGTTAGTCCCGACCGTGGCCCGGTATCAGTGACCAGTACAGCTGGGCATAGTTAGTCCCGACCGTGGCCCGGTATCACCATCCCGGCCGTGGCCCGGTATCAGTGTCCATTGCAGCTGGGCATAGTTAGTTCCGACCGTGGCCCGGTATCAGTGTCCCGACCGTGGCCCGGTATCAGTGTCCAGTGCAGCTGGGCATAGTTAGTCCCGACCGTGGCCTGGTATCAGTGTCCAGTGCAGCTGGGCATAGTTAGTCCCGACCGTGGCCCGGTATCACCGTCCCGGCCGTCACCCGGTATCAGTGTCCAGTGCAGCTGGGCATAGTTAGTCCCGACCGTCACCAGGTATCAGTGTCCAGTACAGCTGGGCATAGTTAGTCCCGACTGTGGCCCGGTATCAGTGTCCAGTGCAGTTGGGCATAGTTAGTCCCGACTGTGGCCCGGTATCAGGGTCCAGTGCAGCTGGGCATAGTTAGTCTCGACCGTCACCAGGTATCAGTGTCCAGTGCAGCTGGGCATAGTTAGTCCCGACCGTGGCCCGGTATCAGTGTCCCGACCGTGGTCCGGTATCAGTGTCCAGTGCAGCTGGGTAAAGTTAGTCCCGACCGTGGCCAGGTATCAGTGTTTAGTGCAGCTGGGTATAGTTAGTCCCGACTGTGGCCCGGTATCAGTGTCCAGTACAGCTGGGCATAGTTAGTCCCGACCGTCACCCGGTATCAGTGTCCAGTGCAGCTGGGCATAGTTAGTCCCGACCGTCACCAGGTATCAGTGACCAGTGCAGCTGGGCATAGTTACACCTGACCGTGGCCCGGTATCAGTGACCAGTGCAGCTGGGAATAGTTAGTCCCGACCGTGGCCCGGTATCAGTGTCCAGTGCAGCTGGGTATAGTTAGTCCCGACCGTGGCCCGGTATCACCGTCCCGACCGTGGTCAGGAATCAGTGTCCAGTGCAGCTGGGCATAGTTAGTCCTGACCGTGGCCCGGTATCAGTGACCAGTGCAGCTGGGCATAGTTAGTCCCGACCGTCACCAGGTATCAGTGCCCAGTGCAGCTGGGCATAGTTAGTCCCGACCGTGGCCCGGTATCAGTGACCAGTGCAGCTGGGCATAGTTAGTCCCGACCCTGGCCCGGTATCAGTGTCCAGTACAGCTGGGCATAGTTAGTCCCGACCGTGGCCCGGCATCAGTGTCCAGTGCAGCTGGGCATAGTTAGTCCCGACCCTGGCCCGGTATCAGTGTCCAGTGCAGCTGGGCATAGTTAGTCCCGACCGTGGCCCGGTATCACCGTCCCGACCGTGGCCAGGTATCAGTGTCCATTACAGCTGGGCATAGTTAGTCCAGATCGTGGCCCGGTATCAGTGACCAGTGCAGCTGGGCATAGTTAGTCCCGACCGTGGCCCGGTATCAGTGTCCAGTGCAGCTGGGCATGGTTAGTCCCGACCGTGGCCCGGTATCAGTGACCAGTACAGCTGGGCATAGTTAGTCCCGACCGTGGCCCGGTATCACCATCCCGGCCGTGGCCCGGTATCAGTGTCCAGTGCAGCTGGGCATAGTTAGTCCCGACCGTGGCCCGGTATCAGTGTCCCGACCGTGGCCCGGTATCAGTGTCCAGTGCAGCTGGGCATAGTTAGTCCCGACCGTGCCCCGGTATCACCGTCCCGACCGTCACCCGGTATCAGTTTCCAGTGAAGCTGGGCATAGTTAGTCCCGACCGTGGCCCGGTATCACCGGGCCACGGTCGGGACGACCGTGGCCCGGTATCAGTGTCCAGTGCAGCTGGGCATAGTTAGTCCCGACCGTGCCCCGGTATCACCGTCCCGACCGTCACCCGGTATCAGTGTCCAGTGCAGCTGGGCATAGTTAGTCCCGACCGTGGCCCGGTATCACCGGGCCACGGTCGGGACGACCGTGGCCCGGTATCAGTGTCCAGTGCAGCTGGGCATAGTTAGTCCCGACCGTGGCCCGGTATCACCGTCCCGACCGTGGCTCGGTATCAGTGTCCAGTGCAGCTGGGCATAGTTAGTCCCGACCGTGGCCCGGTATCAGTGTCCCGACCGTGGTCCGGTATCAGTGTCCAGTGCAGCTGGGTATAGTTAGTCCCGACCGTGGCCAGGTATCAGTGTCCAGTGCAGCTGGGTATAGTTAGTCCCGACCGTGGCCCGGTTTCAGTGACCAGTGCAGCTGGGCATAGTTAGTCCCGACCGTAGCCCGGTATCAGTGACCAGTGCAGCTGGGCATAGTTAGTCCCGACCGTGGCCCGGTATCAGTGACCAGTGCAGCTGGGCATAGTTAGTCCCGACCGTGACCCGGTATCAGTGTCCAGTGCAACTGGGTATAGTTAGTCCCGACCGTGGCCCAGTATCAGTGTCCAGTGCAGCTGGGTATAGTTAGTCCCGACCGTGGCCCGGTATCACCGTCCCGACCGTGGCCCGGTATCAGTGTCCAGTGCAGCTGGGCATAGTTAGTCCCGACCGTGGCCCGGTATCACCGTCCCGACCGTGGCTCGGTATCAGTGTCCAGTGCAGCTGGGCATAGTTAGTCCCGACCGTGGCCCGGTATCACCGTCCCGACCGTGGCCCGGTATCAGTGTCCAGTGCAGCTGGGCATAGTTAGTCCCGACCGTGGCCCGGTATCAGTGTCCAGTGCAGCTGGGCATAGTTAGTCCCGACCGTGGCCCAGTATCAGTGTCCAGTGCAGCTGGGTATAGTTAGTCCCGACCGTGGCCCGGTATCACCGTCCCGACCGTGGCCCGGTGTCAGTGTCCAGTACAGCTGGACATAGTTAATCCCGACCGTCACCCGGTATCAGTGACCAGTGCAGCTGGGCATAGTTAGTCCCGATCGTGGCCCGGTATCAGTGTCCAGTGCAGCTGGGCATAGTTAGTCCCGACCGTGGCCCGGTATCAGTATCCAGTGGAGCTGGGCAGAGTTAGTCCCGACCGTGGCCCGGTATCACCGTCCCGACCGTGGCCCGGTATCAGTGTCCAGTGCAGCTGGGCATATTTAGTCCCGACCGTCACCAGGTATCAGTGTCCAGTGCAGCTGGGCATAGTTAGACCCGACCGTGGCCAGGTATCAGTGCCCAGTGCAGCTGGGCATAGTTAGTCCCGATCGTGGCCCGGTATCAGTGACCAGTGCAGCTGGGCATAGTTAGTCCCGACCGTGGCCCGGTATCAGTATCCAGTGGAGCTGGGCAGAGTTAGTCCCGACCGTGGCCCGGTATCACCGTCCCGACCGTGGTCAGGTATCAGTGTCCAGTGCAGCTGGGCATAGTTAGTCCCGACCGTGGCCCGGTATCAGTGACCAGTGCAGCTGGGCATAGTTAGTCCCGACCGTGGCCCGGTATCAGTGTCCAGTGCAGCTGGGTATAGTTAGTCCCGATCGTGGCCCGGTATTACCGTCCCGACCGGGGTCAGGTATCAGTGTCCAGTGCAGCTGGGCATAGTTAGTCCCGACCGTGGCCCGGTATCAGTGTCCAGTGCAGCTGGGCATAGTTAGTCCCGACCGTGGCCCGGTATCAGTGTCCAGTGCAGCTGGGCATAGTTAGTCCCGACCGTGGCCCGGTATCAGTGACCAGTGCAGCTGGGCATAGTTAGTCCCGACCGTGGCCCGGTATCAGTGTCCAGTGCAGCTGGGCATAGTTAGTCCCGACCGTGGCCCGGTATCAGTGTCCAGTGCAGCTGGGCATAGTTAGTCCCGACCGTGGCCCGGTATCAGTGTCCAGTGCAGCTGGGCATAGTTAGTCCCGACCGTCACCAGGTATCAGTGTCCAGTGCAGCTGGGCATAGTTAGTCCCGACCGTGGCCCGGTATCAGTGACCAGTGCAGCTGGGCATAGTTAGTCCCGACCGTGGCCCGGTATCAGTGTCCAGTGCAGCTGGGCATAGTTAGTCCCGACCGTGGCCCGGTATCAGTGTCCAGTGCAGCTGGGCATAGTTAGTCCCGACCGTGGCCCGGTATCAGTGTCCAGTGCAGCTGGGCATAGTTAGTCCCGACCGTCACCAGGTATCAGTGTCCAGTGCAGCTGGGCATAGTTAGTCCCGACCGTGGCCCGGTATCAGTGTCCAGTGCAGCTGGGCATAGTTAGTCCCGACCGTGGCCCGGTATCAGTGACCAGTACAGCTGGGCATAGTTAGTCCCGACCGTGGCCCGGTATCAGTATCCAGTGGAGCTGGGCAGAGTTAGTCCCGACCGTGGCCCGGTATCACCGTCCAGACCGTGGTCAGGTATCAGTGTCCAGTGCAGCTGGGCATAGTTAGTCCCGACCGTGGCCCGGTATCAGTGACCAGTGCAGCTGGGCATAGTTAGTCCCGACCGTGGCCCGGTATCAGTGTCCAGTGCAGCTGGGTATAGTTAGTCCCGATCGTGGCCCGGTATCACCGTCCCGACCGGGGTCAGGTATCAGTGTCCAGTGCAGCTGGGCATAGTTAGTCCCGACCGTGGCCCGGTATCAGTGTCCAGTGCAGCTGGGCATAGTTAGTCCCGACCGTGGCCCGGTATCAGTGACCAGTGCAGCTGGGCATAGTTAGTCCCGACCGTCACCCGGTATAAGTGACCAGTGCAGCTGGGCATAGTTAGTCCCGACCGTGGCCCGGTATCAGTGACCAGTGCAGCTGGGCATAGTTAGTCCCGACCGTGGCCCGGTATCAGTGTCCAGTGCAGCTGGGCATAGTTAGTCCCGACCGTGGCCCGGCATCAGTGTCCAGTGCAGCTGGGCATAGTTAGTCCCGACCGTGGCCCGGTATCACCGTCCCGACCGTGGCCAGGTGTCAGTGTCCAGTAAAGCTGGGCATGTTTAGTCCAGACCGTGGCCCGGTATCAGTGACCAGTGCAGCTGGGCATAGTTAGTCCCGACCGTGGCCCGGTATCAGTGTCCAGTGCAGCTGGGCATAGTTAGTCCCGACCGTGGCCCGGTATCAGTGTCCCGACCGTGGCCCGGTATCAGTGTCCAGTGCAGCTGGGCATAGTTAGTCCCGACCGTGGCCCGGTATCAGCGTCCAGTGCAGCTGGGCATAGTTAGTCCCGACCGTGGCCCGGTATCAGTGTCCAGTGCAGCTGGGCATAGTTAGTCCAGACCGTGGCCCGGTATCAGTGTCCCGACCGTGGCTCGGTATCAGTGTCCAGTGCAGCTGGGCATTGTAAGTCCCGACCGTGGCCCGGTATCACCGTCCCGACCGTCACCAGGTATCAGTGTCCAGTACAGCTGGGCATAGTCAGTCCCGACCGTGGCCCGGTATCACCGTCCCGACCGTCACCAGGTATCAGTGTCCAGTACAGCTGGGGATAGTTAGTCCCGATCGTGGCCCGGTATCAGTGTCCAGTGCAGCTGGGCATAGTTAGTCCCGACCGTGGCCCGGTATCAGTGACCAGTGCAGCTGGGCATAGTTAGTTCCGACCGTGGCCCGGTATCACCGTCCCGACCGTGGCCAGGTATCACCGTCCCGACCGTGGCCAGGTATCAGTGTCTAGTGCAGCTGGGCATAGATAGTCCCGACCGTGTTCCGGTATCACCGTCCCGACCGTGGCCAGGTATCACCGTCCCGACCGTGGCCAGGTATCACCGTCGCGACCGTGGCCAGGTATCAGTGTCCAGTGCAACTGGGCATAGTTAGTCCCGACCGTGGCCCGGTATCACCGTCCCGATCGTGACCCGGTATCAGTGTCCAGTGCAGCTGGGCATAGTTAGTCCCGACCGTGGCCCGGTATCAGTGTCCAGTGCAGCTGGGCATAGTTAGTCCCGACCGTGGCCCGGTATCACCGTCCCGACCGTGGCCAGGTATTAGTGTCCAGTGAAGCTGGGCATAGTTAATCCCGACCGTCACCAGGTATCAGTGTCCAGTGCAGCTGGGCATAGTTAGTCCCGACCGTCACCAGGTATCAGTGTCCAGTGCAGCTGGGCATAGTTAGTCCCGACCGTGGCCAGGTATTAGTGTCCAGTGCAGCTGGGCATAGTTAGTCCCGACCGTGGCCCGGTATCAGTGTCCAGTGCAGCTGGGCATAGTTAGTCCCGACCGTGGCCCGGTATCAGTGTCCAGTGCAGCTGGGCATAGTTAGTCCCGACCGTGGCCCGGTATCAGTGTCCAGTACAGCTGGGCATATTTGGTCCCGACCGTGGCCCGGTATCACCATCCCGGCCGTGGCCCGGTATCAGTGTCCAGTACAGCTGGGCATAGTTAGTCCCGACCGTGGCCCGGTATCACCATCCCGGCCGTGGCCCGGTATCAGTGTCCAGTGCAGCTGGGCATAGTTAGTCCCGACCGTGGCCCGGTATCAGTGTGCAGTGCAGCTGGGCATAGTTAGTCCCGACCGTGGCCCGGTATCAGTGTCCCGACCGTGGCCCGGTATCAGTGTCCAGTGTAGCTGGGCATAGTTAGTCCCGACCGTGGCCCGGTATCACCGGGCCACGGTCGGGACGACCGTGGCCCGGTATCAGTGTCCAGTGCAGCTGGGCATAGTTAGTCCCGACCGTGGCCCGGTATCACCGTCCCGACCGTGGCTCGGTATCAGTGTCCAGTGCAGCTGGGCATAGTTAGTCCCGACCGTGGCCCGGTATCAGTGTCCCGACCGTGGTCCGGTATCAGTGTCCAGTGCAGCTGGGTATAGTTAGTCCCGACCGTGGCCAGGTATCAGTGTCCAGTGCAGCTGGGTATAGTTAGTCCCGACCGTGGCCCGGTTTCAGTGACCAGTGCAGCTGGGCATAGTTAGTCCCGACCGTAGCCCGGTATCAGTGACCAGTGCAGCTGGGCATAGTTAGTCCCGACCGTGGCCCGGTATCAGTGACCAGTGCAGCTGGGCATAGTTAGTCCCGACCGTGACCCGGTATCAGTGTCCAGTGCAACTGGGTATAGTTAGTCCCGACCGTGGCCCGGTATCACCTTCCCGACCGTGGCCCGGTATCAGTGTCCAGTGCAGCTGGGCATAGTTAGTCCCGACCGTGGCCCGGTATCACCGTCCCGACCGTGGCCCGGTATCAGTGTCCAGTGCAGCTGGGCATAGTTAGTCCCGACCGTGGCCCGGTATCAGTGACCAGTGCAGCTGGGCATAGTTAGTCCCGACCGTGGCCCGGTATCAGTATCCAGTGGAGCTGGGCAGAGTTAGTCCCGACCGTGGCCCGGTATCACCGTCCCGACCGTGGCCCGGTATCAGTGTCCAGTGCAGCTGGGCATATTTAGTCCCGACCGTCACCAGGTATCAGTGTCCAGTGCAGCTGGGCATAGTTAGACCCGACCGTGGCCAGGTATCAGTGCCCAGTGCAGCTGGGCATAGTTAGTCCCGATCGTGGCCCGGTATCAGTGACCAGTGCAGCTGGGCATAGTTAGTCCCGACCGTGGCCCGGTATCAGTATCCAGTGGAGCTGGGCAGAGTTAGTCCCGACCGTGGCCCGGTATCACCGTCCCGACCGTGGTCAGGTATCAGTGTCCAGTGCAGCTGGGCATAGTTAGTCCCGACCGTGGCCCGGTATCAGTGACCAGTGCAGCTGGGCATAGTTAGTCCCGACCGTGGCCCGGTATCAGTGTCCAGTGCAGCTGGGTATAGTTAGTCCCGATCGTGGCCCGGTATCACCGTCCCGACCGGGGTCAGGTATCAGTGTCCAGTGCAGCTGGGCATAGTTAGTCCCGACCGTGGCCCGGTATCAGTGTCCAGTGCAGCTGGGCATAGTTAGTCCCGACCGTGGCCCGGTATCAGTGTCCAGTGCAGCTGGGCATAGTTAGTCCCGACCGTGGCCCGGTATCAGTGACCAGTGCAGCTGGGCATAGTTAGTCCCGACCGTGGCCCGGTATCAGTGTCCAGTGCAGCTGGGCATAGTTAGTCCCGACCGTGGCCCGGTATCAGTGTCCAGTGCAGCTGGGCATAGTTAGTCCCGACCGTGGCCCGGTATCAGTGTCCAGTGCAGCTGGGCATAGTTAGTCCCGACCGTCACCAGGTATCAGTGTCCAGTGCAGCTGGGCATAGTTAGTCCCGACCGTGGCCCGGTATCAGTGACCAGTGCAGCTGGGCATAGTTAGTCCCGACCGTGGCCCGGTATCAGTGTCCAGTGCAGCTGGGCATAGTTAGTCCCGACCGTGGCCCGGTATCAGTGTCCAGTGCAGCTGGGCATAGTTAGTCCCGACCGTGGCCCGGTATCAGTGTCCAGTGCAGCTGGGCATAGTTAGTCCCGACCGTCACCAGGTATCAGTTTCCAGTGCAGCTGGGCATAGTTAGTCCCGACCGTGGCCCGGTATCAGTGTCCAGTGCAGCTGGGCATAGTTAGTCCCGACCGTGGCCCGGTATCAGTGACCAGTACAGCTGGGCATAGTTAGTCCCGACCGTGGCCCGGTATCAGTATCCAGTGGAGCTGGGCAGAGTTAGTCCCGACCGTGGCCCGGTATCACCGTCCCGACCGTGGTCAGGTATCAGTGTCCAGTGCAGCTGGGCATAGTTAGTCCCGACCGTGGCCCGGTATCAGTGACCAGTGCAGCTGGGCATAGTTAGTCCCGACCGTGGCCCGGTATCAGTGTCCAGTGCAGCTGGGTATAGTTAGTCCCGATCGTGGCCCGGTATCACCGTCCCGACCGGGGTCAGGTATCAGTGTCCAGTGCAGCTGGGCATAGTTAGTCCCGACCGTGGCCCGGTATCAGTGTCCAGTGCAGCTGGGCATAGTTAGTCCCGACCGTGGCCCGGTATCAGTGACCAGTGCAGCTGGGCATAGTTAGTCCCGACCGTCACCCGGTATAAGTGACCAGTGCAGCTGGGCATAGTTAGTCCCGACCGTGGCCCGGTATCAGTGACCAGTGCAGCTGGGCATAGTTAGTCCCGACCGTGGCCCGGTATCAGTGTCCAGTGCAGCTGGGCATAGTTAGTCCCGACCGTGGCCCGGCATCAGTGTCCAGTGCAGCTGGGCATAGTTAGTCCCGACCGTGGCCCGGTATCAGTGTCCAGTGCAGCTGGGCATAGTTAGTCCCGACCGTGGCCCGGTATCACCGTCCCGACCGTGGCCAGGTGTCAGTGTCCAGTAAAGCTGGGCATGTTTAGTCCAGACCGTGGCCCGGTATCAGTGACCAGTGCAGCTGGGCATAGTTAGTCCCGACCGTGGCCCGGTATCAGTGTCCAGTGCAGCTGGGCATAGTTAGTCCCGACCGTGGCCCGGTATCAGTGTCCAGTGCAGCTGGGCATAGTTAGTCCCGACCGTGGCCCGGTATCACCGTCCCGACCGTGGCCAGGTGTCAGTGTCCAGTAAAGCTGGGCATGTTTAGTCCAGACCGTGGCCCGGTATCAGTGACCAGTGCAGCTGGGCATAGTTAGTCCCGACCGTGGCCCGGTATCAGTGTCCAGTGCAGCTGGGCATAGTTAGTCCCGACCGTGGCCCGGTATCAGCGTCCAGTGCAGCTGGGCATAGTTAGTCCCGACCGTGGCCCGGTATCAGTGTCCAGTGCAGCTGGGCATAGTTAGTCCAGACCGTGGCCCGGTATCAGTGTCCCGACCGTGGCTCGGTATCAGTGTCCAGTGCAGCTGGGCATAGTTAGTCCCGACCGTGGCCCGGTATCACCGTCCCGACCGTCACCAGGTATCAGTGTCCAGTACAGCTGGGCATAGTCAGTCCCGACCGTGGCCCGGTATCACCGTCCCGACCGTCACCAGGTATCAGTGTCCAGTACAGCTGGGGATAGTTAGTCCCGATCGTGGCCCGGTATCAGTGACCAGTGCAGCTGGGCATAGTTAGTCCCGACCGTCACCCGGTATCAGTGTCCAGTGCAGCTGGCCATAGTTAGTTCCGACCGTGGCCCGGTATCAGTGTCCAGTGCAGCTGGGCATGGTTAGTCCCGACCGTCACCAGGTATCAGTGTCCAGTACAGCTGGGCATAGTTAGTCCCGACCGTGGCCCGGTATCACCGTCCCGACCGTGGCCAGGTATCACCGTCCCGACCGTGGCCAGGTATCAGTGTCTAGTGCAGCTGGGCATAGATAGTCCCGACCGTGTTCCGGTATCACCGTCCCGACCGTGGCCAGGTATCACCGTCCCGACCGTGGCCAGGTATCACCGTCGCGACCGTGGCCAGGTATCAGTGTCCAGTGCAACTGGGCATAGTTAGTCCCGACCGTGGCCCGGTATCACCGTCCCGATCGTGACCCGGTATCAGTGTCCAGTGCAGCTGGGCATAGTTAGTCCCGACCGTGGCCCGGTATCAGTGTCCAGTGCAGCTGGGCATAGTTAGTCCCGACCGTGGCCCGGTATCACCGTCCCGACCGTGGCCAGGTATTAGTGTCCAGTGAAGCTGGGCATAGTTAATCCCGACCGTCACCAGGTATCAGTGTCCAGTGCAGCTGGGCATAGTTAGTCCCGACCGTCACCAGGTATCAGTGTCCAGTGCAGCTGGGCATAGTTAGTCCCGACCGTGGCCAGGTATTAGTGTCCAGTGCAGCTGGGCATAGTTAGTCCCGACCGTGGCCCGGTATCAGTGTCCAGTGCAGCTGGGCATAGTTAGTCCCGACCGTGGCCCGGTATCAGTGTCCAGTACAGCTGGGCATAGTTGGTCCCGACCGTGGCCCGGTATCACCATCCCGGCCGTGGCCCGGTATCAGTGTCCAGTACAGCTGGGCATAGTTAGTCCCGACCGTGGCCCGGTATCACCATCCCGGCCGTGGCCCGGTATCAGTGTCCAGTGCAGCTGGGCATAGTTAGTCCCGACCGTGGCCCGGTATCAGTGACCAGTGCAGCTGGGCATAGTTAGTCCCGACCGTGGCCCGGTATCACCATCCCGGCCGTGGCCCGGTATCAGTGTCCAATGCAGCTGGGCATAGTTAGTCCCGACCGTGGCCCGGTATCAGTGTGCAGTGCAGCTGGGCATAGTTAGTCCCGACCGTGGCCCGGTATCAGTGTCCCGACCGTGGCCCGGTATCAGTGTCCAGTGTAGCTGGGCATAGTTAGTCCCGACCGTGGCCCGGTATCACCGTCCCGACCGTGGCCAGGTATCAGTGTCCATTACAGCTGGACATAGTTAGTCCAGACCGTGGCCCGGTATCAGTGACCAGTGCAGCTGGGCATAGTTAGTCCCGACCGTGGCCCGGTAGCAGTGTCCAGTGCAGCTGGGCATAGTTAGTCCCGACCGTGGCCCGGTATCAGTGACCAGTACAGCTGGGCATAGTTAGTCCCGACCGTGGCCCGGTATCACCATCCCGGCCGTGGCCCGGTATCAGTGTCCATTGCAGCTGGGCATAGTTAGTTCCGACCGTGGCCCGGTATCAGTGTCCCGACCGTGGCCCGGTATCAGTGTCCAGTGCAGCTGGGCATAGTTAGTCCCGACCGTGGCCTGGTATCAGTGTCCAGTGCAGCTGGGCATAGTTAGTCCCGACCGTGGCCCGGTATCACCGTCCCGGCCGTCACCCGGTATCAGTGTCCAGTGCAGCTGGGCATAGTTAGTCCCGACCGTCACCAGGTATCAGTGTCCAGTACAGCTGGGCATAGTTAGTCCCGACTGTGGCCCGGTATCAGTGTCCAGTGCAGTTGGGCATAGTTAGTCCCGACTGTGGCCCGGTATCAGGGTCCAGTGCAGCTGGGCATAGTTAGTCTCGACCGTCACCAGGTATCAGTGTCCAGTGCAGCTGGGCATAGTTAGTCCCGACCGTGGCCCGGTATCAGTGTCCCGACCGTGGTCCGGTATCAGTGTCCAGTGCAGCTGGGTAAAGTTAGTCCCGACCGTGGCCAGGTATCAGTGTTTAGTGCAGCTGGGTATAGTTAGTCCCGACTGTGGCCCGGTATCAGTGTCCAGTACAGCTGGGCATAGTTAGTCCCGACCGTCACCCGGTATCAGTGTCCAGTGCAGCTGGGCATAGTTAGTCCCGACCGTCACCAGGTATCAGTGACCAGTGCAGCTGGGCATAGTTACACCTGACCGTGGCCCGGTATCAGTGACCAGTGCAGCTGGGAATAGTTAGTCCCGACCGTGGCCCGGTATCAGTGTCCAGTGCAGCTGGGTATAGTTAGTCCCGACCGTGGCCCGGTATCACCGTCCCGACCGTGGTCAGGAATCAGTGTCCAGTGCAGCTGGGCATAGTTAGTCCTGACCGTGGCCCGGTATCAGTGACCAGTGCAGCTGGGCATAGTTAGTCCCGACCGTCACCAGGTATCAGTGCCCAGTGCAGCTGGGCATAGTTAGTCCCGACCGTGGCCCGGTATCAGTGACCAGTGCAGCTGGGCATAGTTAGTCCCGACCCTGGCCCGGTATCAGTGTCCAGTACAGCTGGGCATAGTTAGTCCCGACCGTGGCCCGGCATCAGTGTCCAGTGCAGCTGGGCATAGTTAGTCCCGACCCTGGCCCGGTATCAGTGTCCAGTGCAGCTGGGCATAGTTAGTCCCGACCGTGGCCCGGTATCACCGTCCCGACCGTGGCCAGGTATCAGTGTCCATTACAGCTGGGCATAGTTAGTCCAGATCGTGGCCCGGTATCAGTGACCAGTGCAGCTGGGCATAGTTAGTCCCGACCGTGGCCCGGTATCAGTGTCCAGTGCAGCTGGGCATGGTTAGTCCCGACCGTGGCCCGGTATCAGTGACCAGTACAGCTGGGCATAGTTAGTCCCGACCGTGGCCCGGTATCACCATCCCGGCCGTGGCCCGGTATCAGTGTCCAGTGCAGCTGGGCATAGTTAGTCCCGACCGTGGCCCGGTATCAGTGTCCCGACCGTGGCCCGGTATCAGTGTCCAGTGCAGCTGGGCATAGTTAGTCCCGACCGTGCCCCGGTATCACCGTCCCGACCGTCACCCGGTATCAGTGTCCAGTGAAGCTGGGCATAGTTAGTCCCGACCGTGGCCCGGTATCACCGGGCCACGGTCGGGACGACCGTGGCCCGGTATCAGTGTCCAGTGCAGCTGGGCATAGTTAGTCCCGACCGTGCCCCGGTATCACCGTCCCGACCGTCACCCGGTATCAGTGTCCAGTGCAGCTGGGCATAGTTAGTCCCGACCGTGGCCCGGTATCACCGGGCCACGGTCGGGACGACCGTGGCCCGGTATCAGTGTCCAGTGCAGCTGGGCATAGTTAGTCCCGACCGTGGCCCGGTATCACCGTCCCGACCGTGGCTCGGTATCAGTGTCCAGTGCAGCTGGGCATAGTTAGTCCCGACCGTGGCCCGGTATCAGTGTCCCGACCGTGGTCCGGTATCAGTGTCCAGTGCAGCTGGGTATAGTTAGTCCCGACCGTGGCCAGGTATCAGTGTCCAGTGCAGCTGGGTATAGTTAGTCCCGACCGTGGCCCGGTTTCAGTGACCAGTGCAGCTGGGCATAGTTAGTCCCGACCGTAGCCCGGTATCAGTGACCAGTGCAGCTGGGCATAGTTAGTCCCGACCGTGGCCCGGTATCAGTGACCAGTGCAGCTGGGCATAGTTAGTCCCGACCGTGACCCGGTATCAGTGTCCAGTGCAACTGGGTATAGTTAGTCCCGACCGTGGCCCAGTATCAGTGTCCAGTGCAGCTGGGTATAGTTAGTCCCGACCGTGGCCCGGTATCACCGTCCCGACCGTGGCCCGGTATCAGTGTCCAGTGCAGCTGGGCATAGTTAGTCCCGACCGTGGCCCGGTATCACCGTCCCGACCGTGGCTCGGTATCAGTGTCCAGTGCAGCTGGGCATAGTTAGTCCCGACCGTGGCCCGGTATCACCGTCCCGACCGTGGCCCGGTATCAGTGTCCAGTGCAGCTGGGCATAGTTAGTCCCGACCGTGGCCCGGTATCAGTGTCCAGTGCAGCTGGGCATAGTTAGTCCCGACCGTGGCCCAGTATCAGTGTCCAGTGCAGCTGGGTATAGTTAGTCCCGACCGTGGCCCGGTATCACCGTCCCGACCGTGGCCCGGTGTCAGTGTCCAGTACAGCTGGACATAGTTAATCCCGACCGTCACCCGGTATCAGTGACCAGTGCAGCTGGGCATAGTTAGTCCCGATCGTGGCCCGGTATCAGTGTCCAGTGCAGCTGGGCATAGTTAGTCCCGACCGTGGCCCGGTATCAGTATCCAGTGGAGCTGGGCAGAGTTAGTCCCGACCGTGGCCCGGTATCACCGTCCCGACCGTGGCCCGGTATCAGTGTCCAGTGCAGCTGGGCATATTTAGTCCCGACCGTCACCAGGTATCAGTGTCCAGTGCAGCTGGGCATAGTTAGACCCGACCGTGGCCAGGTATCAGTGCCCAGTGCAGCTGGGCATAGTTAGTCCCGATCGTGGCCCGGTATCAGTGACCAGTGCAGCTGGGCATAGTTAGTCCCGACCGTGGCCCGGTATCAGTATCCAGTGGAGCTGGGCAGAGTTAGTCCCGACCGTGGCCCGGTATCACCGTCCCGACCGTGGTCAGGTATCAGTGTCCAGTGCAGCTGGGCATAGTTAGTCCCGACCGTGGCCCGGTATCAGTGACCAGTGCAGCTGGGCATAGTTAGTCCCGACCGTGGCCCGGTATCAGTGTCCAGTGCAGCTGGGTATAGTTAGTCCCGATCGTGGCCCGGTATTACCGTCCCGACCGGGGTCAGGTATCAGTGTCCAGTGCAGCTGGGCATAGTTAGTCCCGACCGTGGCCCGGTATCAGTGTCCAGTGCAGCTGGGCATAGTTAGTCCCGACCGTGGCCCGGTATCAGTGTCCAGTGCAGCTGGGCATAGTTAGTCCCGACCGTGGCCCGGTATCAGTGACCAGTGCAGCTGGGCATAGTTAGTCCCGACCGTGGCCCGGTATCAGTGTCCAGTGCAGCTGGGCATAGTTAGTCCCGACCGTGGCCCGGTATCAGTGTCCAGTGCAGCTGGGCATAGTTAGTCCCGACCGTGGCCCGGTATCAGTGTCCAGTGCAGCTGGGCATAGTTAGTCCCGACCGTCACCAGGTATCAGTGTCCAGTGCAGCTGGGCATAGTTAGTCCCGACCGTGGCCCGGTATCAGTGACCAGTGCAGCTGGGCATAGTTAGTCCCGACCGTGGCCCGGTATCAGTGTCCAGTGCAGCTGGGCATAGTTAGTCCCGACCGTGGCCCGGTATCAGTGTCCAGTGCAGCTGGGCATAGTTAGTCCCGACCGTGGCCCGGTATCAGTGTCCAGTGCAGCTGGGCATAGTTAGTCCCGACCGTCACCAGGTATCAGTGTCCAGTGCAGCTGGGCATAGTTAGTCCCGACCGTGGCCCGGTATCAGTGTCCAGTGCAGCTGGGCATAGTTAGTCCCGACCGTGGCCCGGTATCAGTGACCAGTACAGCTGGGCATAGTTAGTCCCGACCGTGGCCCGGTATCAGTATCCAGTGGAGCTGGGCAGAGTTAGTCCCGACCGTGGCCCGGTATCACCGTCCAGACCGTGGTCAGGTATCAGTGTCCAGTGCAGCTGGGCATAGTTAGTCCCGACCGTGGCCCGGTATCAGTGACCAGTGCAGCTGGGCATAGTTAGTCCCGACCGTGGCCCGGTATCAGTGTCCAGTGCAGCTGGGTATAGTTAGTCCCGATCGTGGCCCGGTATCACCGTCCCGACCGGGGTCAGGTATCAGTGTCCAGTGCAGCTGGGCATAGTTAGTCCCGACCGTGGCCCGGTATCAGTGTCCAGTGCAGCTGGGCATAGTTAGTCCCGACCGTGGCCCGGTATCAGTGACCAGTGCAGCTGGGCATAGTTAGTCCCGACCGTCACCCGGTATAAGTGACCAGTGCAGCTGGGCATAGTTAGTCCCGACCGTGGCCCGGTATCAGTGACCAGTGCAGCTGGGCATAGTTAGTCCCGACCGTGGCCCGGTATCAGTGTCCAGTGCAGCTGGGCATAGTTAGTCCCGACCGTGGCCCGGCATCAGTGTCCAGTGCAGCTGGGCATAGTTAGTCCCGACCGTGGCCCGGTATCACCGTCCCGACCGTGGCCAGGTGTCAGTGTCCAGTAAAGCTGGGCATGTTTAGTCCAGACCGTGGCCCGGTATCAGTGACCAGTGCAGCTGGGCATAGTTAGTCCCGACCGTGGCCCGGTATCAGTGTCCAGTGCAGCTGGGCATAGTTAGTCCCGACCGTGGCCCGGTATCAGTGTCCCGACCGTGGCCCGGTATCAGTGTCCAGTGCAGCTGGGCATAGTTAGTCCCGACCGTGGCCCGGTATCAGCGTCCAGTGCAGCTGGGCATAGTTAGTCCCGACCGTGGCCCGGTATCAGTGTCCAGTGCAGCTGGGCATAGTTAGTCCAGACCGTGGCCCGGTATCAGTGTCCCGACCGTGGCTCGGTATCAGTGTCCAGTGCAGCTGGGCATTGTAAGTCCCGACCGTGGCCCGGTATCACCGTCCCGACCGTCACCAGGTATCAGTGTCCAGTACAGCTGGGCATAGTCAGTCCCGACCGTGGCCCGGTATCACCGTCCCGACCGTCACCAGGTATCAGTGTCCAGTACAGCTGGGGATAGTTAGTCCCGATCGTGGCCCGGTATCAGTGTCCAGTGCAGCTGGGCATAGTTAGTCCCGACCGTGGCCCGGTATCAGTGACCAGTGCAGCTGGGCATAGTTAGTTCCGACCGTGGCCCGGTATCACCGTCCCGACCGTGGCCAGGTATCACCGTCCCGACCGTGGCCAGGTATCAGTGTCTAGTGCAGCTGGGCATAGATAGTCCCGACCGTGTTCCGGTATCACCGTCCCGACCGTGGCCAGGTATCACCGTCCCGACCGTGGCCAGGTATCACCGTCGCGACCGTGGCCAGGTATCAGTGTCCAGTGCAACTGGGCATAGTTAGTCCCGACCGTGGCCCGGTATCACCGTCCCGATCGTGACCCGGTATCAGTGTCCAGTGCAGCTGGGCATAGTTAGTCCCGACCGTGGCCCGGTATCAGTGTCCAGTGCAGCTGGGCATAGTTAGTCCCGACCGTGGCCCGGTATCACCGTCCCGACCGTGGCCAGGTATTAGTGTCCAGTGAAGCTGGGCATAGTTAATCCCGACCGTCACCAGGTATCAGTGTCCAGTGCAGCTGGGCATAGTTAGTCCCGACCGTCACCAGGTATCAGTGTCCAGTGCAGCTGGGCATAGTTAGTCCCGACCGTGGCCAGGTATTAGTGTCCAGTGCAGCTGGGCATAGTTAGTCCCGACCGTGGCCCGGTATCAGTGTCCAGTGCAGCTGGGCATAGTTAGTCCCGACCGTGGCCCGGTATCAGTGTCCAGTGCAGCTGGGCATAGTTAGTCCCGACCGTGGCCCGGTATCAGTGTCCAGTACAGCTGGGCATATTTGGTCCCGACCGTGGCCCGGTATCACCATCCCGGCCGTGGCCCGGTATCAGTGTCCAGTACAGCTGGGCATAGTTAGTCCCGACCGTGGCCCGGTATCACCATCCCGGCCGTGGCCCGGTATCAGTGTCCAGTGCAGCTGGGCATAGTTAGTCCCGACCGTGGCCCGGTATCAGTGTGCAGTGCAGCTGGGCATAGTTAGTCCCGACCGTGGCCCGGTATCAGTGTCCCGACCGTGGCCCGGTATCAGTGTCCAGTGTAGCTGGGCATAGTTAGTCCCGACCGTGGCCCGGTATCAGTGTCCCGACCGTCACCCGGTATCAGTGTCCAGTGCAGCTGGGCATAGTTAGTCCCGACCGTGACCCGGTATCAGTGTCCCGACTGTGGCCCGGTATCAGTGTCCAGTGCAGCTGGGCATAGTTAGTCCCGACCGTGGCCCGGTATCACTGTCCCGACCGTCACCAGGTATTAGTGTCCAGTGCAGCTGGGCATAGTTAGTCCCGACCGTGACCCGGTATCAGTGTCCAGTGCAGCTGGGCATAGTTAGTCCCGACCGTGGCCCGGTATCATTGTCCCGACCGTGGCCCGGTATCAGTGTCCAGTGCAGCTGGGTATAGTTAGTCCCGACCGTGGCCCGGTATCAGTGGCCAGTGCAGCTGGGCATAGTTAGTCCCGACCGTGGCCCGGTATCAGTGTCCAGTGCAGCTGGGTATAGTTAGTCCCGACCGTGGCCCGGTATCAGTGACCAGTGCAGCTGGGCATAGTTAGTCCCGACCGTGTCCCGGTATCAGTGTCCCGACCGTGGCCCGGTATCAGTGTCCAGTGCAGCTGGGTATAGTTAGTCCCTACCGTGGCCCGGTATCAGTCTCCAGTGCAGCTGGGTATAGTTAGTACCGACCGTGGCCCGGTATCAGTGTCCAGTGCAGCTGGGCATAGTTAGTCCCGACCGTGGCCCGGTATCAGTGTCCCGACCGTGGCCCGGTATCAGTGTCCAGTACAGCTGGGCATAGTTAGTCCCGACCGTGGCCCGGTATCAGTGTCCCGACCGTGGCCCGGTATCAGCGTCCAGTGCAGCTGGGTATAGTTAGTCCCGACCGTGGCCCGGTATCAGTGTCCAGTGCAGCTGGGCATAGTTAGTCCCGACCGTGGCCCGGTATCACCGTCCCGGCCGTGGCCCGGTATCAGTGTCCAGTGCAGCTGGGCATAGTTAGTCCCGACCGTCACCCGGTATTACCTTCCGACCGTCACCCGGTATCAGTGTCCAGTGCAGCTGGGCATAGTTAGTCCAGACCGTGGCCCGGTATCAGTGTCCAGTGCAGCTGGGAATAGTTAGTCCCGACCGTGGCCCGGTATCACCGTCCCGACCGTCACCCGGTATCAGTGTCCAGTGCAGCTGGGCATAGTTAGTCCCGACCGTGGCCCGGTATTAGTGACCAGTGGAGCTGGGCATAGTTAGTCCAGACCGTGGCCCGGTATCAGTGTCCAGTGCAGCTGGGCATAGTTAGTCCCGACCGTGGCCCGGTTACAGTGTCCAGTGCAGCTGGGCATAGTTAGTCCCGACCGTGGCCCGGTATTAGTGACCAGTGCAGCTGGGCATAGTTAGTCCCGACCGTGGCCCGGTATCAGTGTCCAGTGCAGCTGGGCATAGTTAGTCCCGACCGTGGCCCGGTATCAGTGACCAGTGCAGCTGGGCATAGTTAGTCCCGACTGTGACCCGGTATCAGTGTCCCGACCGTGGCCCGGTATCAGTGTCCAGTACAGCTGGGCATAGTTAGTCCCGACCGTCACCCGGTATCAGTGTCCAGTGCAGCTGGGAATAGTTAGTCCCGACCGTGGCCCGGTATCACCGTCCCGACCGTCACCCGGTATCAGTCTCCAGTGCAGCTGGGCATAGTTAGTCCCGACCGTGGCCCGGTATCAGTGACCAGTGCAGCTGGGCATAGTTAGTCCCGACTGTGACCCGGTATCAGTGTCCCGACCGTGGCCCGGTATCAGTGTCCAGTACAGCTGGGCATAGTTAGTCCCGACCGTCACCCGGTATCAGTGTCCAGTGCAGCTGGGAATAGTTAGTCCCGACCGTGGCCCGGTATCAGTGTCCAGTGCAGCTGGGCATAGTTAGTCCCGACCGTGGCCCGGTATCAGTGACCAGTGCAGCTGGGCATAGTTAGTCCCGACTGTGACCCGGTATCAGTGTCCCGACCGTGGCCCGGTATCAGTGTCCAGTACAGCTGGGCATAGTTAGTCCCGACCGTCACCCGGTATCAGTGTCCAGTGCAGCTGGGAATAGTTAGTCCCGACCGTGGCCCGGTATCACCGTCCCGACCGTCACCCGGTATCAGTCTCCAGTGCAGCTGGGCATAGTTAGTCCCGACCGTGGCCCGGTATCAGTGACCAGTGCAGCTGGGCATAGTTAGTCCCGACCGTGGCCAGGTATCAGTGTCCAGTGCAGCTGGGCATAGTTAGTCCCGACCGTGGCCAGGTATTAGTGACCAGTGCAGCTGGGCATAGTTAGTCCTGACCGTGGCCCGGTATCAGTGTCCAGTGCAGCTGGGCATAGTTAGTCCCGACCGTGGCCCGGTATCAGTGTCCAGTGCAGCTGGGCATAGTTAGTCCCGACCGTGGCCCGGTATTAGTGACCAGTGCAGCTGGGCATAGTTAGTCCCGACCGTGGCCCGGTATCAGTGTCCAGTGCAGCTGGGCATAGTTAGTCCAGACCGAGGCCCGGTATCAGTGACCAGTGCAGCTGGGCATAGTTAGTCCCGACCGTGGCCCGGTATCACCGTCCCGACCGTGGCCCGGTATCAGTGTCCAGTGCAGCTGGGCATAGTTAGTCCAGACCGAGGCCCGGTATCAGTGACCAGTGCAGCTGGGCATAGTTAGTCCAGACCGAGGCCCGGTATCAGTGTCCAGTGGAGCTGGGCATAGTTAGTCCCGACCGTGGCCCGGTATCACCGTCCCGACCGTGGCCAGGTATCAGTGTCCAGTACAGCTGGGCATAGTTAGTCCAGACCGTGGCCAGGTATCAGTGTCCAGTACAGCTGGGCATAGTTAGTCCCGACCGTGGCCCGGTATTAGTGACCAGTGCAGCTGGGCATAGTTAGTCCCGACCGTGGCCCGGTATCAGTGTCCAGTGCAGCTGGGCATAGTTAGTCCCGACCGTGGCCCGGTATCAGTGACCAGTGCAGCTGGGCATAGTTAGTCCCGACCGTGGCCCGGTATCACCGTCCCGACCGTGGCCCGGTATCAGTGTCCAGTGCAGCTGGGCATAGTTAGTCCAGACCGAGGCCCGGTATCAGTGACCAGTGCAGCTGGGCATAGTTAGTCCCGACCGTGGCCCGGTATCACCGTCCCGACCGTGGCCCGGTATCAGTGTCCAGTGCAGCTGGGCATAGTTAGTCCAGACCGAGGCCCGGTATCAGTGACCAGTGCAGCTGGGCATAGTTAGTCCAGACCGAGGCCCGGTATCAGTGTCCAGTGGAGCTGGGCATAGTTAGTCCCGACCGTGGCCCGGTATCACCGTCCCGACCGTGGCCAGGTATCAGTGTCCAGTACAGCTGGGCATAGTTAGTCCAGACCGTGGCCAGGTATCAGTGTCCAGTACAGCTGGGCATAGTTAGTCCCGACCGTGGCCCGGTATCAGTGTCCCGACCGTGGCCAGGTATCAGTGTCCAGTGCAGCTAGGCATAGTTGGTCCCGACCGTGGCCCGGTATCACCGTCCCGACCGTGGCCAGGTATCAGTGTCCAGTGCAGCTGGGCATAGTTAGTCCAGACCGAGGCCCGGTATCAGTGACCAGTGCAGCTGGGCATAGTTAGTCCAGATCGAGGCCCGGTATCAGTGTCCAGTGGAGCTGGGCATAGTTAGTCCCGCCCGTGGCCCGGTATCACCGTCCCGACCGTGGCCAGGTATCAGTGTCCAGTACAACTGGGCATAGTTAGTCCACACCGTGGCCAGGTATCAGTGTCCAGTACAGCTGGGCATAGTTAGTCCCGACCGTGGCTCGGTATCAGTGTCTCGACCGTGGCCAGGTATCACCGTCCCGACCGTGGCCAGGTATCACCGTCCCGACCGTGGCCCGGTATCAGTGTCCAGTGCAGCTGGGCATAGTTAGTCCCGACCGTGGCCATGTATTAGTGACCAGTGCAGCTGGGCATAGTTAGTCCAGACCGTGGTCCGGTATCAGTGACCAGTGCAGCTGGGCATAGTTAGTCCCGACCGTGGCCCGATATCACCGTCCCGACTGTGCTCGGTATCAGTGTCCAGTGCAGCAGGGCATAGTTAGTCCCGACCGTGGCCCGGTATCAGTGTCCCGACCGTGGCCCGGTATCAGTGCCCAGTACAGCTGGGCATAGTTAGTCTTGTTCGTGGCCCGGTATCACCGTCCCGACCGTGACCCGGTATCAGTGTCCAGTGCAGCTGGGCATAGTTAGTCCCGACCGTGGCCAGGTATCACCGTCCCGACTGTGGCCAGGTATCAGTGTCCAGTACAGCTGGGCATAGTTAGTCCCGACCGTGGCCAGGTATCAGTGTCCAGTGCAGCTGGGCATAGTTAATCCCGACCGTGGCCCGGTATCAGTGTCCAGTGCAGCTGGGCATAGTTAGTCCCGACCGTGGCCCGGTATCACCGTCCCGACCGTGGCCCGGTATCAGTGTCCAGTGCAGCTGGGCATAGTTATTCCCGACCGTGGCCCGGTATCAGTGTCCAGTGCAGCTGGGCATAGTTAGTCCCGACCGTGGCCAGGTATCAGTGACCAGTGCAGCTGGGCATAGTTAGTCCCGACCGTAGCCCGGTATCACCGTCCCGACCGTGGCCCGGTATCAGTGTCCAGTGCAGCTGGGCATAGTTAGTCCAGACCGTGGCCAGGTATCAGTGCCCAGTGCAGCTGGGCATAGTTAGTCCCGACCGTGACCCGGTATCACCGTCCCGACCGTGGCCCGGTATCAGTGTCCAGTACAGCTGGGCATAGTTAGTCCCGACCGTGGCCCGGTATCAGTGTCCAGTACAGCTGGGCATAGTTAGTCCCGACCGTGGCCCGATATCAGTGTCCAGTACAGCTGGGCATAGTTAGTCCCGACCGTGGCCCGGTATCACCGTCCCGACCGTGGCCCGGTATCAGTGTCCAGTACAGCTGGGCATAGTTAGTCCCGACCGTGGCCCGGTATCACCGTCCCGACCGTGGCCCGGTATCAGTGTCCAGTACAGCTGGGCATAGTTAGTCCCGACCGTGGCCCGGTATCACCGTCCCGACCGTGGCCCGGTATCAGTGTCCAGTACAGCTGGGCATAGTTAGTCCCGACCGTGGCCAGGTATTAGTGTTCAGTGCAGCTGGGCATAGTTAGTCCCGACCGTGGCCCGGCATCAGTGTCCAGTGCAGCTGGGCATAGTTAGTCCCGACTGTGGCCCGGTATCACCGTCCCGACCGTGGCCCGGTATCAGTGTCCAGTACAGCTGGGCATAGTTAGCCCAGACCGTGGCCCGGTATCAGTGTTCAGTGCAGCTGGGCATAGTTAGTCCCGACCGTGGCCCGGTATCAGTGTCCAGTACAGCTGGGCATAGTTAGTCCCGACCGTGGCCCGGTATCAGTGTCCAGTACAGCTGGGCATAGTTAGTCCCGACCGTGGCCCGGTATCACCGTCCCGACCGTGGCCCGGTATCAGTGTCCAGTACAGCTGGGCATAGTTAGTCCCGACCGTGGCCCGGTATCACCGTCCCGACCGTGGCCCGGTATCAGTGTCCAGTACAACTGGGCATAGTTAGTCCCGACCGTGGCCCGGTATCAGTGTCCAGTACAGCTGGGCATAGTTAGTCCCGACCGTGGCCCGGTATCACCGTCCCGACCGTGGCCAGGTATCAGTGTCCAGTGCAGCTGGGCATAGTTAGTCCCGACCGTGGCCCGGTATCAGTGTCCAGTGCAGCTGGGCATAGTTAGTCCCGACCGTGGCCCGGTATCAGTGTCCAGTGCAGCTGGACATAGTTAGTCCAGACCGTGGCCCGGTATCAGTGTCCAGTGCAGCTGGGCATAGTTAGTCCCGACCGTGGCCCGGTATCACCGTCCCGACCGTGGCCAGGTATCAGTGTCCAGTGCAGCTGGGCATAGTTAGTCCCGACCGTGGCCCGGTATCAGTGACCAGTGCAGCTGGGCATAGTTAGTCCCGACCGTGGCCCGGTATCAGTGTCCAGTGCAGCTGGGTATAGTTAGTCCCGATCGTGGCCCGGTATCACCGTCCCGACCGGGGTCAGGTATCAGTGTCCAGTGCAGCTGGGCATAGTTAGTCCCGACCGTGGCCCGGTATCAGTGTCCAGTGCAGCTGGGCATAGTTAGTCCCGACCGTGGCCCGGTATCAGTGTCCAGTGCAGCTGGGCATAGTTAGTCCCGACCGTGGCCCGGTATCAGTGACCAGTGCAGCTGGGCATAGTTAGTCCCGACCGTGGCCCGGTATCAGTGTCCAGTGCAGCTGGGCATAGTTAGTCCCGACCGTGGCCCGGTATCAGTGTCCAGTGCAGCTGGGCATAGTTAGTCCCGACCGTGGCCCGGTATCAGTGTCCAGTGCAGCTGGGCATAGTTAGTCCCGACCGTCACCAGGTATCAGTGTCCAGTGCAGCTGGGCATAATTAGTCCCGACCGTGGCCCGGTATCAGTGACCAGTGCAGCTGGGCATAGTTAGTCCTGACCGTGGCCCGGTATCAGTGTCCAGTGCAGCTGGGCATAGTTAGTCCCGACCGTGGCCCGGTATCAGTGTCCAGTGCAGCTGGGCATAGTTAGTCCCGACCGTGGCCCGGTATCAGTGTCCAGTGCAGCTGGGCATAGTTAGTCCCGACCGTCACCAGGTATCAGTGTCCAGTGCAGCTGGGCATAGTTAGTCCCGACCGTGGCCCGGTATCAGTGTCCAGTGCAGCTGGGCATAGTTAGTCCCGACCGTGGCCCGGTATCAGTGACCAGTACAGCTGGGCATAGTTAGTCCCGACCGTGGCCCGGTATCAGTGTCCAGTGCAGCTGGGCATAGTTAGTCCCGACCGTGGCCCGGTATCAGTGACCAGTACAGCTGGGCATAGTTAGTCCCGACCGTGGCCCGGTATCAGTATCCAGTGGAGCTGGGCAGAGTTAGTCCCGACCGTGGCCCGGTATCACCGTCCCGACCGTGGTCAGGTATCAGTGTCCAGTGCAGCTGGGCATAGTTAGTCCCGACCGTGGCCCGGTATCAGTGACCAGTGCAGCTGGGCATAGTTAGTCCCGACCGTGGCCCGGTATCAGTGTCCAGTGCAGCTGGGTATAGTTAGTCCCGATCGTGGCCCGGTATCACCGTCCCGACCGGGGTCAGGTATCAGTGTCCAGTGCAGCTGGGCATAGTTAGTCCCGACCGTGGCCCGGTATCAGTGTCCAGTGCAGCTGGGCATAGTTAGTCCCGACCGTGGCCCGGTATCAGTGACCAGTGCAGCTGGGCATAGTTAGTCCCGACCGTCACCCGGTATCAGTGACCAGTGCAGCTGGGCATAGTTAGTCCCGACCGTGGCCCGGTATCAGTGACCAGTGCAGCTGGGCATAGTTAGTCCCGACCGTGGCCCGGTATCAGTGTCCAGTGCAGCTGGGCATAGTTAGTCCCGACCGTGGCCCGGTATCAGTGTCCAGTGCAGCTGGGCATAGTTAGTCCCGACCGTGGCCCGGTATCACCGTCCCGACCGTGGCCAGGTATCAGTGTCCAGTAAAGCTGGGCATGTTTAGTGCAGACCGTGGCCCGGTATCAGTGACCAGTGCAGCTGGGCATAGTTAGTCCCGACCGTGGCCCGGTATCAGTGTCCAGTGCAGCTGGGCATAGTTAGTCCCGACCGTGGCCCGGTATCAGTGTCCCGACCGTGGCCCGGTATCAGTGTCCAGTGCAGCTGGGCATAGTTAGTCCCGACCGTGGCCCGGTATCAGCGTCCAGTGCAGCTGGGCATAGTTAGTCCCGACCGTGGCCCGGTATCAGTGTCCAGTGCAGCTGGGCATAGTTAGTCCAGACCGTGGCCCGGTATCAGTGTCCCGACCGTGGCTCGGTATCAGTGTCCAGTGCAGCTGGGCATTGTAAGTCCCGACCGTGGCCCGGTATCACCGTCCCGACCGTCACCAGGTATCAGTGTCCAGTACAGCTGGGCATAGTCAGTCCCGACCGTGGCCCGGTATCACCGTCCCGACCGTCACCAGGTATCAGTGTCCAGTACAGCTGGGGATAGTTAGTCCCGACCGTGACCCGGTATCAGTGACCAGTGCAGCTGGGCATAGTTAGTCCCGACCGTCACCCGGTATCAGTGTCTAGTGCAGCTGGCCATAGTTAGTTCCGACCGTGGCCCGGTATCAGTGTCCAGTGCAGCTGGGCATGGTTAGTCCCGACCGTCACCAGGTATCAGTGTCCAGTACAGCTGGGCATAGTTAGTCCCGACCGTGGCCCGGCATCACCGTCCCGACCGTGGCCAGGTATCACCGTCCCGACCGTGGCCAGGTATCAGTGTCTAGTGCAGCTTTGCATAGATAGTCCCGACCGTGTTCCGGTATCACCGTCCCGACCGTGGCCAGGTATCACCGTCCCGACCGTGGCCAGGTATCACCGTCGCGACCGTGGCCAGGTATCAGTGTCCAGTGCAACTGGGCATAGTTAGTCCCGACCGTGGCCCGGTATCACCGTCCCGATCGTGACCCGGTATCAGTGTCCAGTGCAGCTGGGCATAGTTAGTCCCGACCGTGGCCCGGTATCAGTGTCCAGTGCAGCTGGGCATAGTTAGTCCCGACCGTGGCCCGGTATCACTGTCCCGACCGTGGCCAGGTATTAGTGTCCAGTGAAGCTGGGCATAGTTAATCCCGACCGTCACCAGGTATCAGTGTCCAGTGCAGCTGGGCATAGTTAGTCCCGACCGTCACCAGGTATCAGTGTCCAGTGCAGCTGTGCATAGTTAGTCCCGACCGTGGCCAGGTATTAGTGTCCAGTGCAGCTTGGCATAGTTAGTCCCGACCGTGGCCCGGTATCAGTGTCCAGTGCAGCTGGGCATAGTTAGTCCCGACCGTGGCCCGGTATCAGTGTCCAGTACAGCTGGGCATAGTTGGTCCCGACCGTGGCCCGGTATCACCATCCCGGCCGTGGCCCGGTATCAGTGTCCAGTACAGCTGGGCATAGTTAGTCCCGACCGTGGCCCGGTATCACCATCCCGGCCGTGGCCCGGTATCAGTGTCCAGTGCAGCTGGGCATAGTTAGTCCCGACCGTGGCCCGGTATCAGTGTGCAGTGCAGCTGGGCATAGTTAGTCCCGACCGTGGCCCGGTATCAGTGTCCCGACCGTGGCCCAGTATCAGTGTCCAGTGTAGCTGGGCATAGTTAGTCCCGAACGTGGCCCGGTATCAGTGTCCCGACCGTCACCCGGTATCAGTGTCCAGTGCAGCTGGGCATAGTTAGTCCCGACCGTGACCCGGTATCAGTGTCCCGACTGTGGCCCGGTATCAGTGTCCAGTGCAGCTGGGCATAGTTAGTCCCGACCGTGGCCCGGTATCACTGTCCCGACCGTCACCAGGTATTAGTGTCCAGTGCAGCTGGGCATAGTTAGTCCCGACCGTGGCCCGTAATCAGTGTCCAGTGCAGCTGGGCATAGTTAGTCCCGACCGTGGCCCGGTATCATTGTCCCGACCGTGGCCCGGTATCAGTGTCCAGTGCAGCTGGGTATAGCTAGTCCCGACCGTGGCCCGGTATCAGTGGCCAGTGCAGCTGGGCATAGTTAGTCCCGACCGTGGCCCGGTATCAGTGTCCCGACCGTGGCCCGGTATCAGTGTCCAGTGCAGCTGGGTATAGTTAGTCCCGACCGTGGCCCGGTATCAGTGACCAGTGCAGCTGGGCATAGTTAGTCCCGACCGTGTCCCGGTATCAGTGTCCCGACCGTGGCCCGGTATCAGTGTCCAGTGCAGCTGGGTATAGTTAGTCCCTACCGTGGCCCGGTATCAGTCTCCAGTGCAGCTGGGCATAGTTAGTCCCGACCGTCACCCGGTATTACCGTCCCGACCGTGGCCCGGTATCAGTGTCCAGTGCAGCTGGGCATAGTTAGTCCCGACCGTGGCCCGGTATCAGTGTCCCGACCGTGGCCCGGTATCAGTGTCCAGTGCAGCTGGGCATAGTTAGTCCCGACCGTGGCCCGGCATCACCGTCCCGGCCGTGGCCCGGTATCAGTGTCCAGTGCAGCTGGGCATAGTTAGTCCCGACCGTCACCCGGTATTACCTTCCGACCGTCACCCGGTATCAGTGTCCAGTGCAGCTGGGCATAGTTAGTCCCGACCGTGGCCCGGTATCACCGTCCCGACCGTCACCCGGTATCAGTGTCCAGTGCAGCTGGGCATAGTTAGTCCCGACCGTGGCCCGGTATTAGTGACCAGTGCAGCTGGGCATAGTTAGTCCAGACCGTGGCCCGGTATCAGTGTCCAGTGCAGCTGGGAATAGTTAGTCCCGACCGTGGCCCGGTATCACCGTCCCGACCGTCACCCGGTATCAGTGTCCAGTGCAGCTGGGCATAGTTAGTCCCGACCGTGGCCCGGTATTAGTGACCAGTGGAGCTGGGCATAGTTAGTCCAGACCGTGGCTCGGTATCAGTGTCCAGTTCAGCTGGGCATAGTTAGTCCCGACCGTGGCCCGGTTACAGTGTCCAGTGCAGCTGGGCATAGTTAGTCCTGACCGTGGCCCGGTATTAGTGACCAGTGCAGCTGGGCATAGTTAGTCCCGACCGTGGCCCGGTATCAGTGTCCAGTGCAGCTGGGCATAGTTAGTCCCGACCGTGGCCCGGTATCAGTGACCAGTGCAGCTGGGCATAGTTAGTCCCGACTGTGACCCGGTATCAGTGTCCCGACCGTGGCCCGGTATCAGTGTCCAGTACAGCTGGGCATAGTTAGTCCCGACCGTCACCCGGTATCAGTGTCCAGTGCAGCTGGGAATAGTTAGTCCCGACCGTGGCCCGGGATCACCGTCCCGACCGTCACCCGGTATCAGTCTCCAGTGCAGCTGGGCATAGTTAGTCCCGACCGTGGCCAGGTATCAGTGTCCAGTGCAGCTGGGCATAGTTAGTCCCGACCGTGGCCCGGTATCAGTGACCAGTGCAGCTGGGCATAGTTAGTCCCGACTGTGACCCGGTATCAGTGTCCCGACCGTGGCCCGGTATCAGTGTCTAGTACAGCTGGGCATAGTTAGTCCCGACCGTCACCCGGTATCAGTGTCCAGTGCAGCTGGGAATAGTTAGTCCCGACCGTGGCCCGGTATCACCGTCCCGACTGTCACCCGGTATCAGTCTCCAGTGCAGCTGGGCATAGTTAGTCCCGACCGTGGCCCGGTATCAGTGACCAGTGCAGCTGGGCATAGTTAGTCCCGACCGTGGCCAGGCATCAGTGTCCAGTGCAGCTGGGCATAGTTAGTCCCGACCGTGGCCAGGTATTAGTGACCAGTGCAGCTGGGCATAGTTAGTCCTGACCGTGGCCCGGTATCAGTGTCCAGTGCAGCTGGGCATAGTTAGTCCCGACCGTGGCCCGGTATCAGTGTCCAGTGCAGCTGGGCATAGTTAGTCCCGACCGTCACCAGGTATCAGTGTCCAGTGCAGCTGGGCATAGTTAGTCCCGACCGTGGCCCGGTATTAGTGACCAGTGCAGCTGGGCATAGTTAGTCCCGACCGTGGCCCGGTATCAGTGTCCAGTGCAGCTGGGCATAGTTAGTCCCGACCGTGGCCCGGTATTAGTGACCAGTGCAGCTGGGCATAGTTAGTCCCGACCGTGGCCCGGTATCAGTGTCCAGTGCAGCTGGGCATAGTTAGTCCCGACCGTGGCCCGGTATTAGTGACCAGTGCAGCTGGGCATAGTTAGTCCCGACCGTGGCCCGGTATCAGTGTCCAGTGCAGCTGGACATAGTTAGTCCCGACCGTGGCCCGGTATTAGTGACCAGTGCAGCTGGGCATAGTTAGTCCCGACCGTGGCCCGGTATCAGTGTCCAGTGCAGCTGGGCATAGTTAGTCCAGACCGAGGCCCGGTATCAGTGACCAGTGCAGCTGGGCATAGTTAGTCCCGACCGTGGCCCGGTATCACCGTCCCGACCGTGGCCCGGTATCAGTGTCCAGTGCAGCTGGGCATAGTTAGTCCAGACCGAGGCCCGGTATCAGTGACCAGTGCAGCTGGGCATAGTTAGTCCAGACCGAGGCCCGGTATCAGTGTCCAGTGGAGCTGGGCATAGTTAGTCCCGACCGTGGCCCGGTGTCACCGTCCCGACCGTGGCCAGGTATCAGTGTCCAGTACAGCTGGGCATAGTTAGTCCAGACCGTGGCCAGGTATCAGTGTCCAGTACAGCTGGGCATAGTTAGTCCCGACCGTGGCCCGGTATCAGTGTCCCGACCGTGGCCAGGTATCAGTGTCCAGTGCAGCTAGGCATAGTTGGTCCCGACCGTGGCCCGGTATCACCGTTCCGACCGTGGCCATGTATCACCGTCCCGACCGTGGCCAGGTATCAGTGTCCAGTACAGCTGGGCATAGTTAGTCCAGACCGTGGCCCGGTATCAGTGACCAGTGCAGCTGGGCATAGTTAGTCCCGACCGTGGCCAGGTATCAGTGTCCAGTACAGCTGGGCATAGTTAGTCCAGACCGAGGCCCGGTATCAGTGACCAGTGCAGCTGGGCAAAGTTAGTCCAGATCGAGGCCCGGTATCAGTGTCCAGTGGAGCTGGGCATAGTTAGTCCCGCCCGTGGCCCGGTATCACCGTCCCGACCGTGGCCAGGTATCAGTGTCCAGTACAACTGGGCATAGTTAGTCCACACCGTGGCCAGGTATCAGTGTCCAGTACAGCTGGGCATAGTTAGTCCCGACCGTGGCTCGGTATCAGTGTCTCGACCGTGGCCAGGTATCACCGTCCCGACCGTGGCCAGGTATCACCGTCCCGACCGTGGCCCGGTATCAGTGTCCAGTGCAGCTGGGCATAGTTAGTCCCGACCGTGGCCATGTATTAGTGACCAGTGCAGCTGGGCATAGTTAGTCCCGACCGTGGCCAGGTATCAGTGTCCAGTGCAGCTGGGCATAGTTAGTCCAGACCGTTGTCCGGTATCAGTGACCAGTGCAGCTGGGCATAGTTAGTCCCGACCGTGGCCCGATATCACCGTCCCGACTGTGCTCGGTATCAGTGTCCAGTGCAGCAGGGCATAGTTAGTCCCGACCGTGGCCCGGTATCAGTGTCCCGACCGTGGCCCGGTATCAGTGCCCAGTACAGCTGGGCATAGTTAGTCTTGACCGTGGCCCGGTATCACCGTCCCGACCGTGACCCGGTATCAGTGTCCAGTGCAGCTGGGCATAGTTAGTCCCGACCGTGGCCAGGTATCACCGTCCCGACTGTGGCCAGGTATCAGTGTCCAGTACAGCTGGGCATAGTTAGTCCCGACCGTGGCCAGGTATCAGTGTCCAGTGCAGCTGGGCATAGTTAATCCCGACCGTGGCCCGGTATCAGTGTCCAGTGCAGCTGGGCATAGTTAGTCCCGACCGTGGCCCGGTATCACCGTCCCGACCGTGGCCCGGTATCAGTGTCCAGTACAGCTGGGCATAGTTAGTCCCGACCGTGGCCAGGTATCAGTGTCCAGTGCAGCTGGGCATAGTTATTCCCGACCGTGGCCCGGTATCAGTGTCCAGTGCAGCTGGGCATAGTTAGTCCCCACCGTGGCCCGGTATCGCCATCCCGACCGTGGCCCGGTATCAGTGTCCAGTGCAGCTGGGCATAGTTAGTCCAGACCGTGGCCAGGTATCAGTGCCCAGTGCAGCTGGGCATAGTTAGTCCCGACCGTGACCCGGTATCACCGTCCCGACCGTGGCCCGGTATCAGTGTCCAGTACAGCTGGGCATAGTTAGTCCCGACCGTGGCCCGGTATCACCGTCCCGACCGTGGCCCGGTATCAGTGTCCAGTACAGCTGGGCATAGTTAGTCCCGACCGTGGCCCGGTATCACCGTCCCGACCGTGGCCCGGTATCAGTGTCCAGTACAGCTGGGCATAGTTAGTCCCGACCGTGGCCCGGTATCACCGTCCCGACCGTGGCCCGGTATCAGTGTCCAGTACAGCTGGGCATAGTTAGTCCCGACCGTGGCCCGGTATCACCGTCCCGACCGTGGCCCGGTATCAGTGTCCAGTACAGCTGGGCATAGTTAGTCCCGACCGTGGCCCGGTATCAGTGTCCAGTGCAGCTGGGCATAGTTAGTCCCGACCGTGGGCCGGTATCAGTGTCCAGTGCAGCTGGACATAGTTAGTCCAGACCGTGGCCCGGTATCAGTGTCCAGTGCAGCTGGGCATAGTTAGTCCCGACCGTGGCCCGGTATCACCGTCCCGACCGTGGCCAGGTATCAGTGTCCAGTGCAGCTGGGCATAGTTAGTCCCGACCGTGGCCCGGTATCAGTGTCCAGTGCAGCTGGGCATAGTTAGTCCCGACCGTGGCCCGGTATCAGTGTCCAGTGCAGCTGGGCATAGTTAGTCCCGACCGTGGCCCGGTATCACCGTCCCGACCGTGGCCAGGTATCAGTGTCCAGTGCAGCTGGGCATAGTTAGTCCCGACCGTGGTCCGGTATCAGTGTCCAGTGCAGCTGGGCATAGTTAGTCCCGACCGTGGCCCGGTATCAGTGTCCAGTGCAGCTGGGCATAGTTAGTCCCGACCGTGGCCCGGTATCAGTGTCCAGTGCAGCTGGGCATAGTTAGTCCCGACCGTGGCCCGGTATCAGTGTCCAGTGCAGCTGGGCATAGTTAGTCCCGACCGTGGCCCGGTATCACCGTCCCGACCGTGGCCCGGTATCAGTGTCCAGTGCAGCTGGGCATAGTTAGTCCCAACCGTGGCCCGGTATCACCGTCCCGACCGTGGCCAGGTACCAGTGTCCAGTGCAGCTGGGCATAATTAGTCCCGACCGTGGCCCGGTATCACCGTCCCGACGGTGGCCCGGTATCAGTGTCCAGTGCAGCTGGGCATAGTTAGTCCCGACCGTGGCCAGGTATCAGTGTCCAGTGCAGCTGGGCATAGTTAGTCCCGACCGTGACCCGGTATCACCGTCCCGACCGTGGCCCGGTATCAGTGTCCAGTGCAGCTGGGCATAGTTAGTCCAGACCGTGGCCCGGTATCACCGTCCCGACCGTGGCCCGGTATCAGTGTCCAGTGCAGCTGGGCATAGTTAGTCCAGACCGTGGCCCGGTATCAGTGTCCAGTGCAGCTGGGCATAGTTAGTCCCGACCGTGGCCCGGTATCAGTGTCCAGTGCAGCTGGGCATAGTTAGTCCCGACCGTGGCCCGGTATCACCGTCCCGACGGTGGCCCGGTATCAGTGTCCAGTGCAGCTGGGCATAGTTAGTCCCGACCGTGGCCAGGTATCAGTGTCCAGTGCAGCTGGGCATAGTTAGTCCCGACCGTGACCCGGTATCACCGTCCCGACCGTGGCCCGGTATCAGTGTCCAGTGCAGCTGGGCATAGTTAGTCCCGACCGTGGCCCGGTATCACCGTCCCGACCGTGGCCCGGTATCAGTGTCCAGTGCAGCTGGGCATAGTTAGTCCAGACCGTGGCCCGGTATCAGTGTCCAGTGCAGCTGGGCATAGTTAGTCCCGACCGTGACCCGGTATCACCGTCCCGACCGTGGCCCGGAGGACCGTGACCCGGTATCAGTGTCGCTGCCCGAAGAGTTGCCAATTTATTTAGCCGAATATCTGGCGGCCCTCACGGCTGTATTGAGCATCGGACCAGAGCCGGTGACAATATTTTTCAATAATATAGGCGTGTATTATAATTTACATAAAGGTCGATGTCCGCTGCCTTGGCTTCCATGTTGATGTGTATTGTGTTTCGTTGTAGAATGTTCTCTGTGCGTTATATTGCATCAGACATGAACCCGGCTGATGTTCCGTCCCGCGCTCCGGCGTGGTGACCGGGGCACAGCTGACGGTTAGTGAACCGACCAATGAGCGAGCAGCTTTTTGGGCGCGTGTTTTTGTTATCGGTGTAGCGCGTTTCTGGTGGGGTCAGTCGTGACTCTGACCGAATACCGGCAGCCGTTGGCGAGCTCCGTCACCAGCAGAGGAGACAACTTTTCCAACACTTTTTGTGTCAATAATTATCGATAGAATGAGGATAACGAAAATGGCCACCATTCGAAAGAGCGGCACAAAATGAAGGTGGAATTTTCCTCTTAATTTCGAGTAAGGTCACCCAAGGTCACCCATCAAGGTAAAACTATCAAAATCAACCAAAATCAACCTTATGCACCTTTTTACGTACAACCGGTGCTTTGCACGTTTTTTTAAATAGCACTATTCCAAAGACCTCCTCAAAATGAAGGTGGGGTTTTCCTCGGAATTTCGATTTAGGTCACCCAAGGTCACCCATCAAGGTCAAACTATCAAAATCAACCAAAATGGACCTTATGTACCTTTTTACGGACAAACGGTGCTTTGAACGGTTTGTAAATGGCACCATTGGAAAGAGCGGCTCAAAATGAAGGTGGGGTTTTCCTTTGAGTTTCGAGTAAGGTCACCCAAGGTCACCCATCAAGGTCAAACTATCAAAATCAATCAAAATCGACCTTATGTGCCTTTTTACCGGCAAACGATGCTTTGCACGTTTTTTTAAATGGCACCATTCGAAAGAGCGCCTCCAAATGAAGGTGGAGTTTTCCTCGGAATTTCGATTTAGGTCACCCAAGGTCACCCATCAAGGTCAAACTATCCAAATCAATCATAATCGACCTTATGTACCTTTTTACGGACAGATGGTGCTTTGCACGGTTTTGTAAATGACACCATTCGAAAGAGCGCCTCAAAATGAAGGTGGATTTTCCTCTGAATTTTGATTCAGGTCACCCAAAGTCACCCATCAAGGTCAAACTATCAAAATAAATCAAAATCGACCTTATGCACCTTTTTCCGGATAAACGGTACACCGTACGGCCTCGCAATGGCCACCATTCGAAAGAGCGCCTCAAAATGAGGGAGGGGTTCCCTCGGAATTGGCCGTGAAGTGTACCGTGACGGTTTACCGTGAATTGGCCGGAGTTGGCCGTGAAGTTAGCCAAAAGCCAGATTTTTATTCATTTTTATAGTTTGACCTTGATGGGTCTCCTTGGGTGACCTAAATCGAAATTCCGAGGAAACCCCCACCTTCATTTTGAGCCGCTCTTTCGCATGGGGGCCATTGCGAGGCCGTGCGGTTTACCGCGTGTCCGTAAAAAGGTACATAAGGTCGATTTTTATTGATTTTGGCAGTTTGACCTTGATGGGTGACCTTGGGTGACCGAAATCGAAATTCAGAGGAAAACCCCACCTTCATTTTGAGCCGCTCTTTCGAATGGTGCCATTTAACCCTATTTGTAACAGGGGGGGGGGCGGATTTCGCCCCCCCCCTCATGTTTTTCGTAGATATCTCCAGAACGGCTGGGCGCAGGCCAATGACATTTTGGGACTTTTCCTAGAATTGAATACCGCATTTGAATTCAAAATTTTGAGTTCTTACAGAGGCGGTTCCAGGGCACAGTTTTGGGTGGGCTCTTTCGAATGGTGCCATTTTAATTTTTTAAAACGTGCAAAGCACCGTTTGTCCGTAAAAAGGTACATACGGTGGATTTTGGTTGATTTTGATAGTTTGACCTTGATGGGTGACCTTGGGTGACCTTAATCGAAATCCCGAGGAAAATCCCACATTAATTTTGTGCCGCTCTTTTGAATGGTGGCCATTGCGAGGCCGTACGGTGTACCGTTTCTGTAAAAAGGTGCATAAGGGAACACAACCTTCTTTACTCATTTGACCTTGACCTATGACCTTGACATACAAAATGACATCAGATTCGTGATTCTCGTATGCGACTTGACCTACATGAGTATTTTAGGCAAACATCGCAAACATTAGCGCGCAAATCGCAAACATTGCGTGCCACGCAGTCAGCTGATTTTTCGCGTCTACGAAGAATGCAACCTATATCGTTCGACCACATATTATTGGTTTATTTTACAAAGTAAATACCAGACAATTTTTACTTTTAAATGGCATAATAATCTTCCTACTTAAGAAACACTAGGAAGATTATGCCATTTTGTCCTACTTGTTGGCTAACTTCACGGCTGTTGGCCGTGAAGTTAGCCAACAGCCAGATGTTGATGAATTTTGATAGTTTGACCTTGATGGGTGAACTTGGGTGACCTAAATCGAAATTCCGAGGAAAACCCCACCTTCATTTTGAGGCGTTCTTTCGAATGGTGCCATTTAAACAAAACGTGCATGGCACCGTTTGTCCGTAAAAAGGTACATAAGGTAGATTGTGTTTGATTTTGATAGTTTGACCTTGATGGGTGACCTTGGGTGACATCATTTGAAATTCCGAAGAAGACCTCACCTTCATTTTGAGCCGCCCTTTCGAATGGTGCCATTAAAAAACGTGCAAAGCACCGTGTATCCGCAGAAAGGTACATAAGGTCGATTTTGGTTGATTCTGATAGTTTGACCTTGATGGGTGACCTTGGGTGACATAAATCGAAATTCCGAGGAAAACCTTACCTTCATTTTGAGTCGCTCTTTCGAATAGTGGTCATTGCGAGGCGGTACGGTGTACCATTTATCCGTAAAAAGGTACATAAATCGATTTTGATTGATTTTGATGGTTTGACCTTGATGGGGGACCTTGGGTAACCAAAATCGAAATTCAGAGGAAAAACCAACCTTCATTTTGAGGCGCTCCTTCGAATGGTGAAATTTTTTTAAAAAAAACGTGCAAAGCACCGTTTGTCCGTAAAAAGGTACATAAGGTCGATTTTGATTGAATTTGATAGTTTGACCTTGATGGGTGACCTTGGGTGACCTAAATCGAAATTCAGAGGAAACACACACTTTCATTTTGAGGCCCTCTTTCGAATGGTGCCATTAAAAAAAACGTGCAAAGCACCGTTTGTCCGTAAGGAGGTACATAAGGTCGGTTTTTATTTATTTTCACAGTTTGAGCTTGATAGGTAACCTTGGGTGACCTTAATCGAAATTCCGAGGAAAACTCCACCTTCATTTTGAGCCGCTCTTTGGAATGGTGGCCATTGTGATGCCGTACGGTGTACCGTTTCAGTAAAAAGGTGCATAAGGGTACACAACCTTCTTTACGCATTTGACCTTGACATATGACCTTGGGATTAAAAATAACATCAGATTCGTGATCCTCTTATGCGACTTGACCTACATGCGTATTTTAGGCGAACAATTCGGCCATTGCAAATGTCCGTTTTGTTGGCTGTTGGCTAACTTCACGGACATCAAAATCACTGGCGGATCAAGGGGGGGGGGGGCATTTAGGGCCATCCCCCCCAGGCATAAAGGTAGCCTGCTCCCCCTCACAATGCCTCACATGAAAAAGTGATCGGTAATAATGTATATGTATTGTATATTGTATAATGACTGCCTCTGCGCTAGTGGTGTCAGTCGGTTACCGACATTTTGGTAACCGAAAAAAAATGTTGTGACCGATTTGGTAATCGGTCGGTCAAGCTTATGGATTTTTGGACACTTTTCGGTCAGCCTAGTCTTAAAGGGTGCGGTTAAAAAACAGTTTTGGCTAATTGCGCGGCTATTCCTGCGCAGGTGGTACGATACTTCGGAGGGGGAGGCCGCTAAATTGTTATGGCACCTACTTAACATGAATTTACCAGGCCCGATCAGTTGTTGAAATGTAAACTTAATATGCCGTAAATTTTAATGTACAGCAACTTAAAGTATGTATACTCAAATATAGCATATGTAAGTTTGATTTTTATCATGAACAAGCATAGCCACTACCGCTGCGAACTTTAAGCCTACGATCCTCCGTTCCGGAAATCTTCAAATCGGCTGACACGTAAACCAGGAACTTTCATCGATTAAGTTTAACCCTTCTTTGAGACTTGGCATAAATACGAAATAACAATACAAATGACTTGAGTCTCAATAGTTAGGAAAATAGTCGAAAGAAGTGTCACTATATTTCGGCACAAACCTTCATCAGGTGACTGGCACGCTGAACCTTCGTCCGTCACCTGATGAAGGTTTGTGCCGAAATATAGTGACACTTTTTTCGACTATTTTCCGAACTATTGAGACTCAAGACATTTGTATTGTTAAACCAGGAACTGTTGAACGTCCGTGAAGTTAGAGACTTATTCAGCGACTAATTCAGCGACAGATTCAGATTTGGCCCAAACCTCGGCCTAAGGTCAATTATGGCACACTGATCACGAATATGACCTTCATTTTGCTGTTCAAGGTTATATTCAAGGTCAAATTAAAGATCAAAGGACGAGAATGCTCAATATGCCCAATAACGTCCCGAATTTATTGCCGGATCCTTCCAAAAGCAGTCCCAGATGATAGACAGGGTCCACGTCTAACGTCCGTCACCGTGACCTGACCCGTCCTTTCACCTCGAATTTGACCTCCAATTGAAGGATTTGACCTCCAACTGGAGTTCAAATTCTGGTGAGAGGACGGGGTCAGGTCACGATGATCCTGGACCCAGTCTATCAGCTGGAACCACTTTGGAAAAGATCCCGCCATAAATTCGGGACGTTATGCAGTACCCCGTCCTTTGACCCCGAATTTGACCTTCCACGTCAAAGGTCACGGGTCAGGTCACGATGACGGACGTTAGACATGGACCCTGTCTATCATCTGGGACCACTTTAGAAAACGTTCCGGCAACAAATTCGGGATGTTATGCGGTACCCCGTCCTTTGACCTCGAATTTGACCTCCAAGGCCACGGGTCAGGTCACAGTGACGGACGTTAGATATAGACTGTCTATCATCTGGGACCATTTTGGAGTGGGTCCCGCCATAAACTCGGGACGTTATGCGGTACCCTGTCCTTTGACCTCGAATTTAACCTCAAAGGTCAAGGGTCACGGGTCATGTCACGATCACGGACGTTAGATATGAACCCTGTTTATCATTTGGGACCACTTCTGGAAGGATCCGGCAATAAATTCGGGACGTTATTGGGTATCCCGTCCTTTGACCTTGAATTTGACCTTGAAGATGACCTTGAACAGCAAAATGAAGGTCATATTCGCGGTCAGCGTGCCATAATTGACCTTGGGCCGAGGTTGGGCCAAATCTGAACCCGTCACTGGATAAGTCGCTAACTTCACGGACGTTCAACAAACAGTTCTAGTTTACGCGTCAGCCGATTTGAAGATCTCCGGAACGGAGGATTGTAGGGGTAAATTTCGCAACGGTAGTAGCAATGCTTGGTCATGATAAAAATCAAACTTACAATTTGCATATTTTTTATTTGAGTATACATACTTTAAGTTGCTGTACATTAAAATATACAGCATATTAAGCTTACATTTCAACAACTGATCGCCATTATTAACCGTTTTTCACGCAAGGCTTGGTAAATTCATGGATTTTTTAAATAGGTAAATGCCATAATAATTTAGCGGCCTCGCCCTCCGAAGTATCGTATCACCTGCGCAGGAAAAGCCGCGCAATTAGCAAAAACTGTTTTTTAACCACACCCGTCTTAAACAATTCACTTTTTTGTCACACTTTTACACATTATATCCAGCAATTTTGGTCCAAATTAAATCACGCGCCCTGGAGGGCCTCTGATAATTACACGCCCTGGAGGGGGGGGGGGGCGGATTTCGGCCCCCCTATGATCTCGAAAACCACGCAACGTAGCGACAAGCGGGAAGCGACGCTAGATGGCTCGAGACAAGCTCTTTCGAAAGTATTTCGTTATTTTTTTTTTCAGGTCAATATTGAGGTCACCAGGGGTCATCAAGGGTCAGATTTTCAAGTTTTCAAGACTTCGGTTCGAACACCCCCAACTATCTCGGGAACTATGATAGTTAGCAACAAACAGAAAAAAGCAATCGAAAGTCATTGAAAAATGCAATCATATAGGTGTCCTCAGATTTGAGCTCAGGTCAATAGTTTAGGCTCCAGAGGTCATCGAATGTCAAAAAGGTGATTTTGTTTTCAAAACTGTTTTCCCCAAATAACCTTTTACCTAATAAATATAAAGCAAAAATGTTTACGTCATCGCGTGTGTCTTGTCAAGACGCTTCGAATCATATTCATGGTGACCGGGTTAGGTCAACTGAGAAATCTGACCTCAGGTCAAGGTCAAGTGGTGACTCAAGTTGGTCATGTTGCATATTGGGAGACGTATCTCGACGAGACAAACATATTGGTACCGTTTTCTTTTCTCTATCTTCATTATGTCGATAGTTATTGATAAAACCGTGTTGGCGGTCACAAAATTGACCTGACCTTAGGTCACCGATATTAGAAATCCTAGATAACTAAATTGTTGGTATCTATGACCTTATGAAGTCCTGCAAGATTGAAACCGATCGGCGTAAAACTGTGGCTGTGGTACTACTGCAAACTTTTGGAGTTGAGGTCATCACGTGACCTGGTCTGGTGACCTGACCTGAGACGACCTGAGGCCAAGAATTTTACATAATGCGGGAAGTTCATTTCTAAACAGGTATACAAAAAACGGCGGCGCTGCGCGCCGCCGTTTTTGCGCTATCCTCGAAAAACCGGAGGGGTGGGCGGATTTCGCCCCCCCCCTCCAGGGCGCGTGTTAAAGGGAAATAGTTCACCTTTAACATGGGGTTTTGGACTGAGATAGCAGATTTGTAGAGCAGATCTAAAAATGGTTTGTGGTGAAAGAATTACCTCTCTACGTTAAGTAATTTCGACACAGGACTAGTGGGCCCGATTTCAATCCCGCTGCTCCGGGCCACGATCGGGGAATGAACGCTCGCCGCCGCGCCGCCGGAGGCAGGTACACTCTCTGGCACGTAGTCTCTGGTCACGACGCCTCGTTAATATCCGCTCAGCCGCCCGGGCGGCGCGGCGGCCCTTGTCAGAGACTGTACTTGGCGTCAGGCGGAGCGGGGCGGAGCCAGAACGCCAGCTGCTATCGTACGATTTCTCGTGAAATAGAAAGAGAAACTTACTTCTTTCTCCACATATATCCATCAGTTGTCCAAACCAAAGTCATATTCATAGTTTTGAGCTCAAGATGCACCTAATGGTTGAACTTCAAGACAACTTTCAAGGTGACCTATTCCCTTTAAACAATTCACTTTTTTGTCACACTTTTACACATTATATCCAGCAATTTTTGTCCAAATTAAATCAATTAATGTAAATATTAAATAGAACACATAATTATTATATCAATATTGAAGATATTGCTCACAAGAAGAAGTGAGGTCCTTAAAAATAAGTATTGTATACCATCTTAAAGGAGGGTTCACTTTGGGAAATTTTCCCAAACACGATTTGATTATATTTTGTAATATAATTTCTTTTTATATTATCAAAAATGGCCTTATATCGCGCCGATTCAGGACATAAGGCCGTACATTAGTATTGTTTATCAAAACTCTATGCATACTCTCAGAGTCCGAGTCATGACGTCACGCGAATTAAAAAAAAAAAGTTCAGCCAATCAGATTCGAAAGTAGTTGCGTAAGGATAGACTCGCATTAGAGATGCGCCAACCGGTGGCCGGCGGTTCGCTTGCTAGCACCATCTGCAAGCTGATTGGCTGATGATATAGCATCTATCCGGGTTAGATCCAGCACCACATTCATTCGCCAGCACCGCATTCCTCTGCCAAACAATCAAATATATTCGGCTGGAGAGTCTTTTCAGTCAAGAAAACTTGCAGATAGGGGTTTCCCAACACGGGATACAAAACTACTATCTCCGTTTAAAACTATTGTTGAAGGTGAACTATTTCCTTTAAGTAGCAAGCACAAACCAGTAACCAGTATGCCCCTACAACTTTGCCCAGATTACATTTATTTCTTCCTATGTATGTATAAGTATGTCACTGGCGGATCCAGGGGGCGGCAGGGGCAAACCCCCCCATCCCAAGCTCGACAGGGGCGGCAATAGAAATTAGCCCCCCCCCAAAAAAAAACTGAAACTGGTGATGAAATGGTTACTGCCCGCGAAAAAAAATAACTTTTTGCGAAAGAAAGAAATCTTGTTTTTGCCTCGTTCCTGTTTACTCTATTTGGTAGCATTTTGGTAACAGTAGGGATAGGGAAAGTGGCGCTTCTGACGCTATTTTGGAGTGATTCACAACCAACGCAAGTTATAATTTTACACGCAGCGTCGCAGCCTTTGGTCTCCTGCATATTTTATTTTATTTTATTTATTTTATTCCTGCGTATTTTATCTACCGTGGTCTCCTGCTGCCTGCTGGATGGCAGAGGAGTGCGTGAGTGAATTTCCTTGTATCAGGGCCTATTTTAAGGGAAAACCACTGGGGGGGGGGGAAGTAACCCCATTTTTGGGGGCATCCTTTTGTGGCAAAAAGGTACCCCCCCCATTTTTTTCCTCCGCGGATTTGGGCCGGTCACCTTATTTTGGTATTCGAGCTTAAGAAATTCACTTTTCGAATTCACAAAAATTGATTTGTGGACATTTTTCCGAGGGAAAAAAATGGGTGAAAAACAAAAAATAAAATCCGAGATGGCCATTTGGAAGAGAATGTCATTTCCTTTCTTTGGACGTTTTTTATTTGCAATTTACTTTGAAACTCTATTTTCTCGATTTGTCAAACATTTATTGTTTTTCCACCAAAAATGGCATGACATGATGTCATTTAAACGCTATTATCTCCCAAAATACTACATTAATTTCATTGAAATTTAGTGTGAAAACGTAGAATTGATGCAGTTTAAGGTACTGAAGGTTTCACGTTGATATCTATCACAGTTTTACAGTTATTGAGAAAATCCGAAAGGGGCAGATTCTGCCCCTCCCCCAGCGGGGCGCGTGTCACCGGGGCTGCTTGAATTGCATCAGGTGCGCTGTTTTGTCTATCATTGAAAGCAAGGGATACATAAAACTCAAATTCAATCACTTGAGAGAAGAACAAAAACTTCCGTTTTCATGAAGTTTTCTCCTAAGATCATTGTTTTTCACATTCAGTGCAGGGAACGCGCAGGAGGGGGGATACTTGTATTGCATCCCCCCAGGTTCCTGTGGGGGGGGGGGGCATTTGCCCCTGATGTCCGCCCCCTGGATCCGCCAGTAGAGGCGGATACCATCCCCCTTAGTTTTTTGGAAATAGCGGAAAATGACGCCATTTCGCGCCGCCATTTTTGGCACAACTGCTTGCCTATCAATTGCCTAAATCCTGTTAATTTGTTTACCTCGGGTCTCCTCAGGTCACGTCGCTAAGTCAAGTCTAGTGATTCCACCTCCAAAAAATGTGCGGTCGTGCCGCAGCCACATTGTTTGACCGATCAGTTAGATACTCACAGGATTGAATCAGGTCATAAACACTTTATAGAGTTTAGTGCTTGTGCGAGGAACAAACTTGATATAATTAATAAACTAAAAAACATGACATTTTCCTCGAAAATGTGAAAATCCAATGTTATCAAAATGTTATTATTATGTTGCAAGGAAAACCCCACCTTCAAATGAAGGTGGGGCTTTCCTCGGAATTTCGATTAAGGTCACCCAAGGTCACCCATCAAGGTCAAACTGTGAAAATCAATAAAAACCGACCCTATGTACCTCCTTACGGACAAACGGTGCTTTGCACGTTTTTTTAAATGGCACCATTCGAAAGGGCGCCTCAAAATGAAGGTGGGTTTTTCCTCTGAATTTCTATTTAGGTCACCCAAGGTCGCCCACCAAGGTCAAACTATCAAAATCAATCAAAATCGACCTTATGTACCTTTTTACGGATAAATGGTACACCGTACGGCCTCGCAATGGCCACTATTCGAAAGAGCGGCTCAAAATGAAGGTGGGTTTTCCTCGGAATTTCGATTTATGTTACCCAAGGTCACCCATCAAGGTCAAACTATCAAAATTCATAAAAATCTGGCTGTTGTCTAACTTCACGGCCAACTCCGGCCAATTCACGGTAAACCGCCACGGTACACCTCACGGCCAATCTCACCTTCATTTTGAGGCGCTCTTTCGAATGGTGCCATATAAAAAACCGTGCAAAGCACCGTTTGTCCGTAAAAGGATACATAAGGTCGATTTTGTTGATTTTGATAGTTTGACATTAATGGGTGACCTTGGGAGACTTAAATAGAAATTCCGAAGAAACCCCCACCTTCATTTTGAGCCACTGTTTCGAATGGTGGCCATTGCGAGGCCGTACACGGTGTACCGTTTATCCGTAAAAAGGTACATAAGGTCGGTTTTGATTGATTTTGATAGTTTGACCTTGATCGGTGACCTTGGGTGACCTAAATCGAAATTCAGAGGAAAACCCCACCTTCATTTTGAGACGCTCTTTCGAATGGTGCCATTTAAAAAAAAAAAACGTGAAAATCACCGTTTGTCCGTAAAAAGGCACATAAGGTCGATTTTGATTGATTTTGATAGTTTGATCTTGATGGGTGAACTTGGGTGACCTAAATCGAAATTCCGAGGAAAACCCCACCTTCATTTTGAGGCGCTCTTTCGATTGATGCCATTAAACACGTGCAAATCACCGTTTGTCCGTAAAAAGGTACATAAGGTCGATTTTGGCTGATTTTGATAGTTTGACCTTGATGGGTGACCTTGGGTGACTTTTGTCGAAATTCCGAGGAAAACAGCACCTTCATTTTGAGGCGCTCTTTCGAATGGTGCCATTAAAAAAACGTGCAAAGCACCGTTTGTCCGTAAATTGTAAAAGGGTACATTAGGTCGATTTTAATTGATTTTGATAGTTTGACCTTGATGGGTGACCTTGGGTGACCTAAATCGAAATACCGAGGAAAACCCCACCTTCATTTTCAGCCGCTCTTTCGAATGGTGGCCATTGCGAGGCGGTACGGTGTACCGTTTATCCGTAACCAGGTACATAAGGTCGATTTTGATTGATTTTGATAGTTTGACCTTGATGGATGACCTTGAGTGACCTAAATCGAAATTGCGAGGAAAACCTCCACCTTCATTTTGTGCCGCTCTTTCGAATGGTGGCCATTGCGAGGCCGTGCGGTTTACCGTTTGCCCGTACAAAGGTACATAAGGGTACACAACCTTCTTTACGTCTTTGACCTTGACCTATGACCTTGGCATTAAAAATAACATCAGATTCGTGATCCTCGTATGCGACTTGACCTACATGCGTATTTCAGGCGAAAAATTCGGCCGTTGCAAATTTCCGTTTTGTTGGCTGTTGGCTAACTTCACGGACATCAGCTCATTGGTGGGCGGGGCGGTCGGATAGATGTCGCACGCGTCGATACAGCGCCAAACAACAGCTGAGATGGCGCCGTGATATCGGAATACTATCTGAAGCGAGCATAAATTCAATGCGCGCGGTGTGAAGTCACCTTTAAAGATTTCAATGGTTGCGTGCGAGGCCTTATAAGAGATATATATACACAGAACGATTCTAGCGGGTTTACGTTCAACATTTTTGTGACGTCACTGGTGTCTTCCTCCTTGTTTTTGAATGAGTACCTACTGTTGTAGCTGTCGCTGCTATATATTTATTTTTTTCCACGGGCCGGTGGCAAGGGCGCCGCCACTTTCCGAAATTTGGGAGACGGAGGCATTCTGAAGTCGATTATTCCCATGTAGGTCTAATGTTAAAATCTGAAAATGTTGGGGAGAGGGAGACGTGTATGTCTCCCCGTTTCCGACGTCCATGGCCGTCGGACACCGACTGTGACACGCTAAGTAGTAAGCAGCAAACTGTGCCGACTCTGTCGTGAGAGTGCGGCTGACGCAGTCATATACTGAGGATGAAGAACTAGGATTGAAGCAGCTGAAGATGACGCCGGTGCTGGTGGCAGCGGCAGCAGACAGCAGTCACTGCAACACAAATGAGATGCCGATTTACGTTGTATAGGGAATATAGGGCGGAGGTGGTGGTCGAGGTCCGAGAGACTGTCGCTGAGCTGCTGAGAAGGCTAGTAATGTATGCATGTCAATTAAAGGAAATAGTTCACCTTCGGACATTTTTTCAGAACACGATTTTATTATATTCTTTAATACAGTTTCTTTTTTTCTTTTAAAAAATGGTCCTACATCGCGCTAATTCAGGACAGAAAGTTGTAAATTATTGATTTTATGGTGTGCGTTATTGGTCTGCGCATGCTCCATGGCAGTGCTGGCACTTTCAGACGGTACGGTACAACATATATGCGCCGTATTCCTTCGCCAAAAAGTCAAATATCTTCGGCTGGAGAGTCTTTTCAGCCAAGACAAGTTCCAGATCAGGATTTCTCAACACGGGCTACAAAACTGCTATTTCAGTTCAAAACCCATGTTGAAGGTGAACTATTTCCTTTAAGTTAGCGTCATATTCGTATTCGTTTTCAGCGTTGAGTTCCGATTTACCCCAAACTAAGCAATCAGACTGGTGTCTGGATCCCGAAGTTGGATCTGGAATCCACTGCGTTCTAAACGTGGGTCCCTGTAACCGTAATTGCCATACAGATTAGGACTTAGGTCAGGTTCGAATTTATGTTATTACAATTGTTTCCTGCCACACACCCGGCAAAGGAGTGTCAGCTAGGCGCATTTGAACCAGCTTTGATCATAATATTCCAGATTCAGCTGATAACAAGTAACCATAGCTTCAGAAAAGTTCCAGAATGGAGACAAAATGAAATACAGTTGCCATGTAGCGTTAAAAGGTTAGGAATGAGGGACTTTAAGGTGGATTATACGAAAAGTTGCAGAGAAGGTTGTTTTAGGCTCGGCTCGAGGAAGGGCAAAACGATAGGTTGATGAAAAAAGTGTGAAGAAGGGTTTTTAAGGTGCCGATTCAATTGCATGCCGATAAAAACGTGTATTTTTCCCCAGATTTTTGACAGATCGCCACCTCGCAAAAATATTATAGCCTAGCCTACCTAACCTAACCTAACCCAACCTAACCTAACCTAACCTAACAAAACCTAACTTTTCCGGAAAAAATAACACTTAACCTAACCTAGAGGTGGCGAGTAGAAGTCGGGGACAAAATCAGCGATAAAAACAGTCTCCAGCAATGCTTAGCAGAGGCGCGTGCGCAGCAAGAGCCAATCAAAAGGCAGGCACCAGAGGCGTCACTGATCTGTGCTGAGGAGATTGGTACTTGAACAATGAGAAAGCGTCGCGAATCCCTGGTTGATGTGCGCATTTCTTCGTTTCTTGACATGTAATGTAGTTATTTGGAAATTGGGTTGTGGCTTCGGTAATCCGTTTGCGCTATTTCCTAAAATACGAGGTGTTGCGGTGGTTTACAAGCTGTAATGCTGGAAGACTTTTCGGTTATTGTATAAACTGTGAAAGCTCAAGTTGGCTTGTGCTGATCCTAAATTGTAAGGTGGATGTGATGTAGCTAAGCCACTTGACTTTGGCTTTGACAGTGCCGAAGTGAACGTGGGGCTTATGCTAAAAACCCAACCTGCCCCATCAGGATTGAAAGTGGACAAATATTGGTGAAGTGACTGGTGGTTGTTATGTGTATTGGTATTTGCAGAGCAATTTAAGAACCTTGCTTGAATCTCAAGTTCTGCTGGGCATTCAACTTTTACCTTCATGATATGGCCAGTGATAGCCATCATTGATATGATACCAGCATGTCGGGACGCCCCCGCACAACCTCTATGGTAGATGGAGGAAGACAGCAATCTCAGACCCAAAATAACTGGGGGAGCATCAAGATCAGCAGTAAGTACAACTTATTTGTTTTGTGTCAAGTGTTTTTATTTGCATTTGTTCTGCATTAAGTTAAGTTTATTGAAAAATAACTTGTTTATGAGTCATGAAGTGACTAAAACCATATACATCCAACAAACACAGCATCTAATGATACTAACCCCAGAAGAAGTCATGCCAGAATTGAGTTGGGTGTAGGGTAAACAATGTAACAGTGGATGTGTCTTAACACCAGACTGTTCATGCTATTTGTGTTCTTTAGTGTGCCACTCAATTGTGATTGTGAGCTGACCATAAAAGAAACCAAAAATCCTGCTGTATGCACTGAAAAAACTGTTAATAATTATTTAAAGGCAGGCTACTAGGCTGGAACATTATAAAATTACTTCCATTTTTTATACCCATATCTTTTCATCAGAGCATGAATATGAATGATTTATCCAAAAGGTAATACTATGGCATGAACATTGGCGGATCCAGACCGTTGGTTGGTTGGTTGGTTGGGGGGAGCAAATTCCAAAAAGTATCACAATTCTGAAAACTAATCAGATTTTGCTTGCTGCTGCATTGATACCTGATTTAAAACCAACTTTCCTTAGTAAAAGTTGCTTAGATTTTCTTCTATATCAGGAAATGTGTCAATTATGCACCAATTTCAGTTTTTTTTTGGGGGGGCATGGCCACTTTGGCTCCCCCCTGGATCCGCTAGTGGGCATAAAGTCGTCTCTAATCTAAGTTGATATTTTTATTTCTGATTCAAGAATTCTGAAACACTAGCCTTTTTGTGTTTCGCCTTTTTGCAAGATTGCTTGTTATTGTGGTTAACATGATCTATTGTATTTATCAATCTGGGTTGGATGTGGAATGCAGATTATTGGGTTTGCACGAGTGCACATTCAGGATTTCATTGGAAAGAATGTCATGCGGCGACAATAGTGGACCCTGCCTCAAGCAGTGAGTGTTCCCGTTTGTTTTAGGATTTGAGTTTGGGGTCGGCACAATAACTTGCAGATAATAGGGTGGGTGTTCCTTGTATGTCAGGATGAGTCATCTGTAGCCCAGCATTGTCCCTCAAAAGGTCAGAAGGGACCCTCTTTGGACTAGAGTAGGGCATCCATATGTGAAAATGAGAACTCTATGGGACCCTCTTAAAACCATAGGCACTTTGTTTGAGAAGTGTGGATTGGTTTTGTCATTTTCAGGTCACTAAATAGTGGCCATTCAATGTGTTGTCATTCATTAAATAGTGTCATAAATATTTCTCGTAGTGCTTGTGCAAGGAGCATATATTATAATATATTTATAGGAGAATATATTTGTTAATGTTTGTTTAATCGACCTTCTCCTTAAATGTACCAAAGTAAGAAATTAAACTTTGTTTTACATTTGCATTCAGGCACAGCCCTTCATCAGATGTATTGCTATCAAAATAACATCATTCACATACACGACGTACGCGACATACGTCACATATGTCGTGTATGTGAATGATGTGTTATTTTGATAGCAATACATCTGATGAAGGGCTGTGCCCGAATGCAAATGTAAAACAAAGTTTAATTTCTTACTTTGGTACATTCAAGGAGAAGGTCGATTAAACAAACATTAACAAGTGTCATAAATAGTGTAATTAAATAAAAGTGTCATAAATAGTGTAATTAAATAAATAGTGTCAAAATAGTGTCATTAAATAGTGTCATTAAATCATTAAATAGTGTCAAAATAGTGTCATTAAATCATTAAATAGTGTCAAAATAGTGTCATTAAATCATTAGATAGTGTCGTTAAAGTGTCATTAAATAGTGCCACTCAATGATTTTAAAGGCTCAAGGATGAACTATGGCTCAATGTCCCTTCCTCTAAACTGTTACTTTTGGTGTCTGCTAGTAACATCTGCCTCTTGCATTTGAGTAGGCAGATCAAGGCAATACATGCTCACTTGACTTGAAGTTCTTGTACAACTGCAGTACAACTGAAGTGCTTGTAGTTCTTGAAGTTGTCTGTACATCAATATTACAGTGGTTTTGGCTGTTAGGGCCCACCTGGGTTAGTCTAGTAATATGGTTTGCTTAGAGTTGTTTCTTTGGGCATCTGTCCTGTAAGTGCATCGCAAATCAGTACCCAAGGGTAGTTGATGTGTAACTGCTTTATGTATCAATGTGCCATCGGCACCCACACTCACAACTCACAGTCAGTCGGCACCCACACTCACAACTCACAGTCAGTTGGCATCCACACTCACAACTCACAGTCAGTCGGCACCCACACTCACAACTCACAGTCAGTTGGCACCCACTCACAACTCACAGTCAGTCGGCACCCACACTCACAACTCACAGTCAGTCGGCACCCACACTCACAACTCACAGTCAGTCGGCACCCACACTCACAACTCACAGTCAGTCGGCACCCACACTCACAACTCACAGTCAGTCGGCACCCACACTCACAATTCACAGTCAGTCGGCACCCACACTCACAACTCACAGTCAGTCGGCACCCACACTCACAACTCACAGTCAGTCGGCACCCACACTCACAGCTCACAGTCAGTCGGCACCCACACTCACAACTCACAGTCAGTCGGCACCCACACTCACAACTCACAGTCAGTCGGCACCCACACTCACAACTCACAGTCAGTCGGCACCCACACTCACAACTCACAGTCACCGTGTGTGCGGCACCCACACTCACAGCTCACAGTCACCGTGTGTGCGGCACCCACACTCACAACTCACAGTCACCGTGTGTGCGGCACCCACACTCACAACTCACAGTCACCGTGTGGGCGGCACCCACACTCACAACTCACAGTCAGTCGGCACCCACACTCACAACTCAGTCACCGTGTGTGCTGCACCCACACTCACAGCTCACAATCACCGTGTGGGCGGCACCCGCACTCACAACTCACAGTCACCGTGTGTGCCATTCACTCGGCATGCTACATCGGTCTGCTTGAGTAGGTTTGTTTGTTCAAAGTCCAGGGCTGTGGAGTCGGAGTCGGCAACATTTTACCGACTCCGACTCCGACTCCGGCTGTTAGTGATGGGCAGTACGTGGCCAAACGATTTGTCAGGTGCATTTTAGTGAACCACCGGTAGCGATTACTGGAACATGCTGCCAGTTCGACATTGTTTGCTTCGATCCTCTTGTCATTGAGTGATTTTCAATCATGAGGTGTATATAGTGTATACCACGGTGGCAGAAATAGAACCTAGGGTGTGGTGTCAGATCCAGATCCGAAATGCCTCGCCGAGGAATTTAAGCAGCGTTTACGAACAATCAATTTGTAACCAAATCCGGTTTTAAGCAACGTGTAACTTGCTGAGGCAAGTTAAGCGTAACTAAAGCACCCCATTCGTTAACTAACGCATATAATTATTACTTGATATTCTTGTGGATAGTTAGGTTGTCAGAAGACCTGACAAATGCTTTTTTTTTGGGACAATGGGATTTGGGTTTAATCGAAAGTTTTGGTCAGACAATGTTTTTCCATTTAGTTTAACTAACTACATATTTTTCCATTACATGAGTTCCAATCTTGAAACGGGACAATTATTGCTGAGGGTGGTTATTTCTTGTGCCTATTTACCTATGTGCTAGATTACCTATGCCTATGTGCTATTGCCTTGTGCCTATGTGCTAGATGCTTCAGCTTAGTTAAGGTCAGAGTCGATTTCGGTATCGGTATCGGAGTCGGAGTCGAAGTTGACTCCGGAGTCCGGAGGGATACGTTCAAAAATACGAACATGATTTTTGGTTCCGGTGAGTTCCGGTGAAAAGGACGGAGTGTCACCGTTGACTCCGCACTAAAGCCTCAATCATCCTGATTATCACCGCTGGCTGCTCGGCTGCTGATCATTGTGCCAGGGGATCCCCGGATCTGGGGTGTGGGAGGTCTGGGGTTTCCTGTTCCGGTGGGTCGACAGTCCGCCAGCCGCCGGCCGCTGGGCATCGATCACCCGACCCCGTGCGTCACCGGTGTCACCAGCCGATGCGGTACTCATGACGCAGGCGGTATCCAGGTGACACACAGCGCGCGCGCTATGTCCGACTCGCCGCTCGTGCTCACTGGTCAGTGGTCACACCGACGCCATCACCGAACCGTCGTCAGAACGGCGGGCTGGCGGCAATTCGCCGACTCTTCAGTTCTGCTGCCGTCCGCTAGATGTCTTCGGTGGGCAGCTGTGGTTACTCTGCGTTGATGTGCCTGTTACAGTGGTGGATCCATAGGTGGGCACCGTTACTTCAAAATGTAACTTTGTTACTCGTTACTCAGTTACTAAAAAAAAGTAACTCGTTACTCGTTACTCCGTTACATCGTCAACAAATGTAACGGAAGTTACAGTTACTCCGTTACTCCGTTACGTTTGTAAAACAACGAAGTGATGTCAATTCCGACAAAATGAAGATAGAGAAGTGAAACCGGTACCAACAGGGGCGTCGTTTTCTGAAAATGATTGGTAGGGGCCCAATGCTAACTTTATATATTTTAAAGTCATTCTTACCATCAACGCCATGGGCCTAATGTTAAAATGTGACATTGGTAGGGCCCTGACCCTACCAGGCCTATAGAAAACGACACTCATGGGTACCAATGTGTTTGTCTCGTCGAGACACGTCTCCCAATATGCAGCATGACCATCTTGGGTCACCTTGACCTGAGGTAAAATGTATAAGTTGATCTGAACTGGTCAACATGAATATATTTCGAAGCGCCTTGGCGAGACGAACACGATGGCGTCAAAATTATTGCCTTATCTGTATTAGGTAAAACGTTATTTGCGAGAAGAAAAAAAACTGTTTTGCTATGAACAGCCTTTTTGACCTTTGATCACCTCTGGAGCCTAAACTATTGACCTGAGCTAAAATTTGAGCTCACCATGGCGATTGCATATTTCAAGAGATGTCTATTGTTTTTAGTTTGTTCCTAGCTATCATAGTTCTCGATATATGTGGGAGTTTCTGGAGCAAAGTGCTAAAATTGTTAATGTTTTGCATATTTTACCCAATTTGACCTCGAAGATATTGACCTAGGGTCATGAAATGTTCGCAAAACAGAGTTCCCTGCAAAACATCCCTACCCTACACATTTCGTTATTGTATCTTATGGGGGGGGGACGAGATCTTAGGGGGGCGGAATCCCCCCCCCCCCCTCCAGTGCGTGTACTTTTCAGAGACTTGCTACTCGTTACTCGAAGCTCGCCTTTATGATAAACTAGTGCCGCCAGCTTGCCGCCGGCCTATATCAGCTGACGAACATTGTCAACGTTTCGCAGCATCGGGATCGGGAGACGGCTACCTTTATCGCAGTCATTGCGCATTGCTTCACATTAACCAGCCATTGGCTGGGGGGGGGGGGGGGGCGTTTTTCGCCCCCCCTGACGAACTTTTGCGATAGCTAAAAACTAATAGTGCTATCGACGTGAAACTTCAGGTACCTTCTCCTACATCAATTATACATCTTCTGTGCGAAAATGAAGAAATTTAGTCGATTTTTTCTCTCGAAATATAGCGAATTTAGTGACGTTTGACACAAAAATCAGCTAAACTTTAGCAGGCCTTACAAATGCCATATTTGAAGAAAATGCAATCGAAAAACGCCAAAAGATAGCAAATGGCAAGGGCTACAAAATGGCTATCTCAGATTTTTGCAATTTTTTGTTTTTAACCACCCCCCAAAAAACGAGATTTTTTAGAGAAAAAAAGCCATCAAAATCAACATTTTCGAACATTATCAAACATTTTCATAAACCGGAAGATATGTTGAAGAACCACATGTGGACAATACCCAAACCAAATTTAAAAGCAATATCTTTATTTGTTTACTGACTTATCGCTCCCTAAGTATGAGAACTCATGACGTCATATTTTTTCATTGCAATTTTTGGCTTTTAGTGACCAGATACAAACAAATAAATGTCAGCGTTGTATTTCTGAGACAAATCTGGTCTAGACACATGCTTTTTCCATTTATATTTATCAATTTCAAATGTTGACCTTATGTGACCTTATGTGACCTGACTCAGAGTGGCCAAATTCAGAGAGTTAGGGGGAGGGATGTCAAAATTATTTCATATTGCCAGATGCGATAGCATGAAACGGGGTGTCCAGCTCTAAAAACATGACAAATCTGACCTAATTTTCCTGTTTTTAGACCCAGACACCTTTCATGCTATCATTTTTGATAAAACAAACAATTTTGACTTGCCTCCATTCCCCCTAAATCTCTGAATTTGGCCATCATGCCTGACCTTGACCTTATAGGGTGTCAGGTTGTAAAATGACTGCTACTATCTAATTTACGTGTAAAATAACCTATACAACATGTGTCGCATGGCTTTCGTAGACCTGCGACCTTTTGTGACCTGACCTTGACCATTGCTTGCTAACGAAGCTTGCAATTTCACTTTTGCTTATGAGAGATATGTATTATACATTTGAGAGCACTTTGTGCGATAATGGTCGCAATCTAAGGCATTGAATGGAAAGTATGGCCCAAAAGTTCAAATATCTCAATTTTTATCTTTGACCTGACCGTGACCTGACGCGTAACCTTATTTTGAAAATTTCGTGTATGCTTTGGATGCGTCTCATTGAGAGCTTTCGATTGCCGCCTTGCGTGTCTCGAGATGCGGTTATTGGTTCGGAAGATGACCAGGTGGGTGGGGGGGGGGGGGGGGGGGGGGGGGGGCTATAAACGCCCCCCCCCCAGCCAATGGCGTTCGGCTGAAACCCCAGCCAATGCCAGGTTAAGCAACAGCCCAACAGGTACGATATTTGGCAGCCCTTTACGCCATATGACATTCGATTGTGTTATGTGTGTAAGCCATTGATTGTGCTAGTGCGAATACACCCGGGCGTGAAGAGAAACAAGTATAGGAAAAAAGTAACCGCGTATCGGAGTAACGGACTAAAAAGTAACGAAGTAACAGACCACAAAAGTAACGAAGTAACTGACCTCAAAAGTAACTTCCGTTGCTCTGTCCGTTACTGTAAAACAAATGTAACGAGTCCGTTACTTCGTTACTAAAAAAAGTAACTTCGTTAGTAACGGAGTAACGGATCGGTGCCTACCTATGGGTGGATCCAGGGGGGCACGGGGTCATGCCCCCCCCCCCCTTGGGCCGTGAAGGGGCACCACTGCGCCGGAACACCAGGGGAACCACCAAAACATAGCAACATTCCGCGCCGCTACGCGGTGCAAATCATTCAATGTTCTTTGAACCAAGGGCATCACCAGGGTGTACCAGGGACACCACCGCGCCGGCGTACCAGGGTCACGTCCGCGCCGGTGTACCAGGGCCACGTCACGACGGCGCCGGTGTACCAGGGACACCACCGCGCCGGCGTACCAGGGTCACGTCCGCGCCGGCGTACCAGTGCCACGACCGCGCCGGCGTACCAGGGTCACGACCGAGTCGGCGTACCAGTGCCACGACCGCGCCGGCGTACCAGGGTCACGACCGCGCCGGCGTACCAGTGCCACGACCGCGCCGGCGTACCAGGGTCACGACCGCGCCGGCGTACCAGGGTCACGACCGCGCCGGCGTACCAGGGTCACGACCGCGCCGGCGTACCAGTGCCACGACCGCGCCGGCGTACCAGGGTCACGACCGCGCCGGCGTACCAGTGCCACGACGACGCCGGTGTACCAGGGTCACGTCACGACCGCGCCGGCGTACCAGGGCCACGAGTCCAGTGTTGGATTTTTAATTTCATCACCTGGTCCCGGAGAGTAAAAATCCATAGGTGGAGAGTAAAATTATATTGTCAGGCAAGTTAAGATTTTCATTTTTGTTTTAATTATTTTATTTGGAAAGTTAAAAAATCCTGATTTGTAATTGATAATAAATCCTTCTGAGGAAAATTGAGTTATATTTTAACTACAATGGCAGTAAGAACAGGCGAAAAGAGAGCAAATTTCCTGAACAAATATGAAGAGAGCAAAATTATTTGGACCCAAAAAGTCCAGAAAATAGCCCAAATCCCAAGGCTGGCCACGACCACGCCGGCGTACCAGGGCCACGACGTCGCCGGCGTACCAGTGCCACGACCACGCCGACGTACCAGGGCCACGACCACGCCGGCGTACCAGTGCCACGTCACGACCACGCCGGCGTACCAGTGCCACGTCACGACCGCGCCGGCGTACCAGTGCCACGTCACGACCGCGCCGGCGTACCAGTGCCACGTCACGACCGCGCCGGCGTACCAGGGGCACCACCGCGCCATGTCTAACTCCGTCCCAGATGTGGCCAGAATGGCAAATTGTGAGTTGTCAAGCATTCTCTTGAAACCAACACATTTTTATTAAGAACGCTTCGAAGCATAATAAGCCATGTTTGCTGCTGGTTTTGAGCGGTCCAAGAACTGGTGTGGGCCCAAAGTATGACGTGGTTGCGACATTTTTTTGGTATCTGGGCGATCGGAAAACCTTAAGTTTGGCAGCCAGTATCTCAACCGAATTGAAGATATTGGGATAAGTCTGAATTGTTTCAGAATCTCCGAAAAATCTTCTAATGATATGCAGTATTCATTTTTCAACTTTTATTACACGTCATAGTTTTATGGAGCAATTTATTGATGCATATATGAAGTGAATACATTTCACAATGTCAAAATTTCCGTAGTCCGGCAAAAATTTCCAGTGGTTGCAGAAATTCAGGATAACTCAAAACATGAGCCTGTGAATGTGTGCCAATCATGAGCAGTACGAATGTATTGGTTTTTATCTAAGGGGGGAGGGGGAGTTTCGGGAACCAAATTTTGCAGGTGAAATCGGACACGCTTAATCTACCGATACACACCAAAAACTCCATATTGGCCCGCGAAGTGGCAATATCCCTTTAATGAGCAGTGTTGAGCGTGAAGAATCGCACGGGACCGGATTACAGAGGCACGAAATGACGCTTAACGAGTACAAATTATGTAGACTTGCTCAACAGACGGCAAAGGTGGTATAAATTTTGTCAACCGGATGCATTTTGCCTCCATAATGTAATCCTCCAATATGACAATCCTCCATAATGTAAATCCTCCTCCATAATGTAGGCAACTAGGAGTTTCCGAACCAATGTCCAATATTCCGAACCAATGACTGCAGCGAGACGTGCAAGGCGGCGATCGAAAGCTCTCAATGAGACGAATCTAACGCATACCCGAAATTCTTAAAATAAGGTCACATGTCAGGTCACGATCAGGTCAAAGGTCAAAATCGAGTTATTTAAGTTGATGGACCATACTTTCCATTCAAAGCCTTATTTTACGACTATTATCGCACAATAGCTCTCAAAGGTATAATACATATACCACATTACCGAAAGTGAAATTTTGAGCAAAGGGTCAAGGTCAGAGGTCATTCTTATATAAAACCAAATCGAGTGCTGGCTCGATTTTATATATATATATAAGAATGGCCTCAGGACTGTAATCTTTTATTTTTGGGCAGTGTGTAAAATACCTGCATATTATTTGGCTTTGCTGCTGCATTTCCGAGGCGCTGTTCCGACGCTAAACATCTCCCGCGCCGGGTCCTGAGGACATTCTTTAAAGGGAATAGTTCACCTTTAACATGGAGTTTTGGACTGAGATAGCAGATTTGTAGAGCAGATCTAAAAATGGTTTGTGGTGAAAGAATTACCTCTCTACGTTAAGCAATTTCGACACAGGACTAGTGGCCCGATTTCAATCCCGCTGTTCCGGGCCACGATCGGGGAATGAACGCTCGCCGCCGCGCCGCCGGAGGCAGGTACACTCTCTGGCACGTAGTCTGGTCACGACGCCTCGTTAATATCCGCTCAGCCGCCCGGGCGGCGCGGTGGCCCCTTGTCAGAGACTGTACTTGGCGTCAGGCGGAGCGGGGCGGAGCCAGAACGTCAGCTGCTGTCGTACGATTTCTCGTGAAATAGAAAGAGAAACTTACTTCTTTCTCCACATATATCCATCAGTTGTCCAAACCGAAGTCATATTCATAGTTTTGAGCTCAAGATGCACCTAATGGTTGAACTTCAAGACAACTTTCAAGGTGACCTATTCCCTTTAAAGGGAAATAATGACCTTTTTCCACAAAAATGGAGTTAGCACTTGAAATCGCCAGACGAGACCAAAATATATTGTAAATTCATCACATTTTGCATGAAAACTTTCCTACCGAAAGATATTTCAAGTTAAAGTTGATAAGCGTTCCACACTTTTAACGACCGGTACTTGCAAGTACTTTTGGTCCTCATCAAACTGCGGGCTTTTCCCGTATTGTTTTTTTTTACGCAATGGAGTGGAAAATATATTGTGCGTTCTGCTTGTTGTGATTATATGCCCGGCGATCTTCTAAAACTAACAGCGATTGGAAAAAGTGGCAATAAAATCGGAAGCTCATCGATGCACATCAACGGCGGCATAGTTAGTGGTTGCGACCCTCAATTTTTGAAAATCGATTAATTTGTTTTCAACATTAGGAGTATTGTATAATTTGTTTGCGGCTGTATATAACACTATGCTTTATATTATCATGAAAAATAATATTTTTTTCTCCAAAAAACTAACAAACAATAACACAAAACTGGCAATTAAATCGGAAGCTCATCGATGCACATCGACGGCGACCTATTTAGCGTCGGCGATTTGTTTACAAAGTCATTGTCATCAGTGGCGCACGCAGGGGGGGGGGGGGTCAAAGGGGTCAGCTGACCCCCCCGAAATTTCTGAGGGGCCCGTATTTCTGAGGGGCCCGTTTCTGGTAGGGGCCCGGTCTTGGTCAGGCCCGATCGAGGTAGGGGCCCGGTGCTGGCAAAGGCGTGGCATGGGATGATGGGGCCCGGTCACAACAGGGCCCGGTCCTCGCATATTCTTGACACGGGCCCGTTTCTGGTAGGGGCCCGGTCTTGGTCAGGCCTGATCGAAGCAGGGGCCCGGTCTTGGTCAAGCCTGATCGTGGCAGGGGCCCGGTGCTGGCAAAGGCGTGATATGGGACCCGGTCAGAACGAGAGCCCGGTACTTCAACATTATTGATGCGGGCCCGGTCTTGGTCAGGCCCGATCGAGACAGGGGCCCGGTGCTGGCAAAGGCGTGGCATGGAGCCCGGTCACAACAGGGCCCGGTCCTCGCATATTCTTGATACGGGCCCGTTTCTGGTAGGGGCCCGGTCTTGGTCAGGCCTGATCGAGGCAGGGGTCCGGTGCTGGCAAAGGCGTGATATGGGGCCCGGTCACAACAGGGCCCGGTCCTTGCATATTCTTGATACGGGCCCGTTTCTGGTAGGGGCCGGTGCTGGCAAAGGCGTGGCATGGGGCCCGGTCAGGACGAGGGCCCGGTCATAACGAGGGCCCGGTCAGGACGAGGGCCCGGTCGAGGGCCCGGTCCTCGCATATTCTTGATACGGGCCCGTTTTTGGTAGGGGCCCGGTCTTGGTCAGGCCCGATCGAGGCAAGGGCCCGGTGCTGACAAAGGCGTGATATGGGCCCGGTCACAACAGGGCCCGGTCCTTGCATATTCTTGATGCGGGCCCGTTTCTGGTAGGGGCCGGTCTTGGTCAGGCCCGATCGAGGCAGGGGCCCGGTGCTGGGAAAGACGTGATATAGGGCCCGGTCAAAACGAAGGCCCGGTCCCAACAGGGCCCGATCCTTGCACATTCTTGATACGGGCGTATTTGATATTGATACGTATTTTTTACATTATCCATTGTTGCTTCAGGAAATGGTTTATGGCAACCTGTGGCAACATGATGGTGGGCGCGAATGACGTAGTCGAGGCGCACTAAAACCCCAACGATGATGATGATGACATAACTACCGGGGATCGGACTGCCTAACCTGCCTAACCTGTAAAATATAATTGTTGTTGTCAGTTACCTGCCTAACCTGCCTAACATGTAAAATATAATTTTTGTTGTTGTCATTTACCTCATTTCGTCAAATTTACTCTCGACAGTTGTACCGCACATCAGTAGCACACGCACCTAAAATTCGCACATCAGTAGCACACGCAGTCACCTTACACGACATTGACAAGAAAGTATA